>OY754977.1:852500-878223 GCA_963576475.1 Molanna angustata | reverse complement strand
AGTTTTATTTACAAATAGACCGCGTTTTTTTTATATTGCCGTATAAAAAAATTAAATACCCAATTTCTAAGAATTGATTAATTCTATGGAAAGACCGAAACGTCAATAATCTCTCATGACACCTCTTGTGAAATTTTATTTACTTCGTTTTGAATAACTTTAGTCAACTTTTAGTGCATTGTTAATAAATGTGTTACTAAATATGGTATGTGCAGTTTAAACATGTATGATTTTTTTAATTTAAAGGGGATTGTTTAAACATTCACGATATAAAACGGATAATTCTATTTTTAACTGCAGTTGTTTTTTTAGGAACCGTTTGAAGGGAAAAAAGAAATCAACAAATTATTCCTGTGATTATTTTTGTGATAACTCATGTGCTTCGTGCCATAAAAGTCAAGAAATTTTGAAATATTATGTTTGACTTGTGTTTAAGATAGTCAATTGAAATAAACGGGATAAAATTGTGGTGAATATACTCTAATAGGATTTTATGAAATTGCTTGCAAAATCGTAAGTAAACACCCTCCAATTATGTATTTATTTACAATATAAAACATATCCTATAATATTTAAGCTGCTTAGTATTTAATAAAAGTATCATTCTTATATTTATGAAGATAATTTAAAATATTTTTTGAATTACAATTTAGAAAAAATTAAAATATGTGCAAAGGTATTAATATTAAAATTGGACTTCCTGTGTTATTCCAGTTTTTTTTAATCAATCCCGTAATGTAATAAATAAACTTAATCCAGTATAATGGCATAAGTAGTAATCTGTTTAACTTAGGTGCCGACGTCTGGGTTTGATTCTCAACAGATGATAAATTTATTTAAATTAATTTCTCACTCAAATCTTGCTTCTCTGATTATTTGGGAGAAATAGCAATTTGGCATTAAAGTCGCCACTTGCACAAGGTGAAAGGAAGTGTTTGTCATTATTATCAAAATCATTTACATTAATTGAGTAATTCACCAATATGTCACACGGGGATTCGTCCTAGACAATAAGCCGTGATAACCAAATTCCGTGATAAACAGGGGGTTCAATTAAATGTTAAATAACACTAAAAAACACCTTATTTAAAAATAAACATTTATTAATAATGTCATACAAACTATAATTCATCATTCCGCATTGTAAAAAATATTTTAGATTTACTTTTTTAGCTTTTCTATGTAAAATTTGGCAGAATACATAGAAATCAAAATACTTGTTTCAGAATACATAGAAATAAAAATACTTGTTTCACAATACATAGAATTAAAAATACTTGTTTCAGAATACATAGAATTAAAAATACTTGTTTCACAATACATAGAATTAAAAATACTTGTTTCAGAATACATAGAAATAAAAATACTTGTTTTACAATACATAATAAAAATACTTGTTTCACAATACATAGAATTAAAAATACTTGTTTCAGAATACATAGAAATAAAAATACTTGTTTCACAATACATAGAATTAAAAATACTTGTTTTACAATACATAGAATTAAAAATACTTGTTTCAGAATACATAGAAATAAAAATACTCGTTTCACAATACATAGAATTAAAAATACTTGTTTCAGAATACATAGAAATAAAAATACTTGTTTCACAATACATAGAATTAAAAATACTTGTTTCAGAATACATAGAATTAATTTCTCACACAAATTTTGCTTTTCTGGGCTGGAAACACTGGTTAGTTGGAAGAAATTGTCATATGGTAATAAACTCGCCACTTGCGCAGGGTGCAAGGAAGTGTTATAAAAAATACTTGTTTCAGTTTTGCTTATACTTTAATAGGCATTGGTATAAGTCTGTTCAACTTTGTAAAATTTTTATTTACTTTTTCACTATTAGGTACTTTCTGTTTACTATGTATTTTATTACTGTTTTACTTTTTTCTGACAATACTTATCAAACTGATGACATTTAATTGATTTTTAAAAATCAAATATAATATATCTAATGTATAAAAATCTCGTGTCACAGTGTTTGTTATCGAACTCCTCCGAAACGGCTTGACCGATTTTTATGTTAGATAGGTAGGAAATGTTAGATAGGTACTTAATATCTTATATATAAAAATCTCGTGTCACAGTGTTTGTTATCGAACTCCTCCGAAACGGCTTGACCGATTTTTATGATTTTTTTTGTGTATATTTGATAGGTCTGAGAATAGGTTGTAGGCTACTTTTTATACCCCTAGGTGATAAGGGTGGCCCTCCCCAATTTTTTTTTTTTAGTTTTTTAACAAATTTTTTTTTTCTATTTTTTTTATGAATTGGCATTAAAAAATACATACAACCCTAAATTTACACCCTTTTACCACTAACCCCTATTTTTAATAGAGATATTACTATTTTTACTTTTATCCACATATGCGCAATAGGGTTACAAGATGGCAATTGATTAATCATTGCTGTACGATAAATTTTTATTTATTACTTACTTTACTTTGCGTATGGCATCGGCACTGCTTGGCTCAAAGTCGAAACTCTGCTGTCAATAGCCAGTCGACCGCCGTTGGGACGAGTCTGTGGATGTCCTCCATCTCTCCCTCGAATCCGTGTAAGGTGCACTCCCCCACCAAATGTGCCACCGTCTGAGTCTCCGCTCCGCATTCGCAATTGGGAGAGGTTCTTTTCCCCCACTTCCAGAGAAGGTAGTTACAGCACCCCTGGCCTGTGCGGATTCTGTTGAGATGAACCCAAAGTCTTCTAGGCAGGTTGAAGCCAGGGACTTGCACTGTGGGATCTGCAATCAGGGACTTGTTGTGGCATTCCGCACTTGTCCATCTCTGTTTCCATGCACTTTTTATGTTGTAATTAACATCTTCCATGGTCCATATTGGTCTTCTGGACTTCAGTCGTCTGGTGGGATGTTGGAAGATGTCTTGATGAGCTGGTAGTGATGGGTTCTTTCTTACCTTGTCCATCAAGTTAACAGTTGCCATGGATCTGCGAAGCTCAGGGGGGGCTATGTTAGACAGAACTGGAAGCCAGGGGAGAGGGGTAGGCCTCACCGTTCCGGTGATCGTCCTCATAGTCTTGTTGAGTTCTGTGTCTATCTTGTTGCAGTGCGAGCTTCTGGCCCAAGCCGGGGAGCAGTATTCAGCAGTGCTGTACACTAGAGCCATAGCTGATGTTTTCAGCGTCTGCGCTGCACAACCCCAGGACGTTCCGGCTAGTTTTGAAATTATATTGTTCCGGGATTTTATTTTATTTCGTACAGATTCGAGGTGGTGTTTGTAAGTTAAGGACCTGTCCAGCTTTACTCCAAGATATCGTGGGCAGGCTTCATTTGGGATTCTTTCGCCTTTAAGGGACACATTTAGAGTCTTATTTGCTTGCTGGTTGTTGAGATGGAGGGCCATAGCTGTGGTCTTTCTGGGATTCAGTCTCAGATGCCAGCGCTCAAAGTAGTCATCAAGAGTTATCAGGTCCTCGTTCAGGGTGGCTTCCGTCTCCTCAAATGAACTTTCTTGCTTTCGTTTCTGGGACGTCTGCTGTGTATAGGTTGAACAGTACTGGGGAGAGCACTGAGCCCTGTGGAAGTCCATTTTGCAGAATCTTTTGTTTGCTAATATTTCCATTCAAATGCACCGTGATTCTCCTGTTGGTCATCATAGCGTTCAAGAGTTTGATGGTTTTTCTGCATTTCAGAATTCTAGCCATCTTAAGCAATAAGCCCCTCTTCCACACGGTGTCGTAAGCGGCCGTTAGGTCTAGGAGGACAAGTCCGGACTTCCTTCCCTGTTCAAAGCCATTCTCTATGTGGGTTGTCAGTGCAACTACTTGCTCGCGGGTGCTTCTTCCCTCCCTAATGCCCGCCTGTTCCGGTGGTAGGTGTTTCTCTATTATGGGTGTGAGTCTTCCCGTCAAAACTCTCTCGAAGAGCTTAAAGATTACGGATAGAAGAGATATGGGCCTGTAGCTTTTCGGGTCTTGCGCCGGTTTTCCTGGTTTGAGCACTGCTATTACCTTAGCCTCCAGCCATGCCTCTGGGAGCCTTCCTGTAGTCATGACCAGTGAAAAGAATGTCACAAGCCAAGTTCTCGCTCTCTTGCCAAGGAAAATAATAAATTCAAGCAGGATGTCGTCCGCACCAGCAGCTTTTCCTCTCTTCAGATGCTTCATAGCGTGGTTTAACTCTCCCTCCGTGAGCCCCCCAGCCATTGGGTGGTCCTCGGTGCAGTCGCCGAGCTCTGCCCTCAGTAAGTTTCCCACCTCTATTTTTTGTTCCTTTGATGGTTTAATGTTGGATGTTGTAAATATGGTATTCGCTATCTGGTTTACGTCGATTGTTTCTTCTCTTTTTCCCGGGGGAGAGGCTCCCAGCTGGCGAAGCAGCGACCAGCTCTTTCGGCTCGAGTGAGTGTAGCTCATCTTTTCCATAGTTTCATTCCACCTTTTCCGCCTTTCATCATTCAGGGAGTTGATAAGTCTGCTCGCAGCCTCCTCGTCTCCGGTGGCTCGGTATGATTTTAACGCTGCCTCGCATTCGCTGGTCCAGCCCGGTATGTACGTGTTTCGGTGTCCTCTAGGTATGTGTTTCTTGGCTGCTTTCCGTATGAGTTTAACAAAGCGGCCGTAGTTAGTCAGTCCTGGTCTGATTCTATTTATGTTTTCTTCTATGTATTTTGTGTAAGCCGGCCAGTTTGCCTTTCCAAGATTCCAACGCGGCATATATGGCTGTTCAATTGCTGTGACACTGAGACCTGTTTGTATCAGAACCGGGAAATGTTGGCTTCTTGGAAATTTTCCGAGGACAGTTTTTGTGGCCATTAGGAGAGCGCCTGAGTCGCCAGATGTAACAAAACATAGGTCAGGGGAAGTTATGGTACCCCAGCGTGCTGATTGGAAAGTGCCTCCCTGTTTTGAGTCGTATAACAGGTGCATGCCGTTGACAGAAGCCCAGTCAGAAAGCGCCTCCCCATTGAGGTCGTCAGTGTTATACCCCCATTGGGTGTTGCGGGAGTTAAAGTCTCCGATATAAATGGTTGGGTGTTCTAACACCGGAAGTATTATTGATGGCCAATCCCTAGATGGGGGTTTATATACATTTACTATCTTGATGTTGCCCACTATGATGGTAATAGTGTTTTCATCTTCCTCATCCACAGCAAAATATACAGGGTGGGAATATATATATATATATATATATATATATATATATATATATATATATATATATATATATATATATATATATATATATATATATATATATATATATATATATATATATATATATATATATATATATATATATATATATATATATATATATATATATATATATATATATATATATATATATATATATATATATATATATATATATATATATATATATATATATATATATATATATATATATATATATATATATATATATATATATATATATATATATATATATATGTTATATGAAAGGTTTTCACGGGTGTTAGAAATGTTAGTAAAGATTTCTTTGGGGATAACCCGCGTCAGATTCTGATCCTCAAGAGGATCAGTCGTCAACCGAAAAAGAATCTGACGCGGGTTATCCCCAAAGAAATCTTTACTAACATATATATATATATATATATATATATATATATATATATATATATATATATATATATATATATATATATATATATATATATATATATATATATATATATATATATATATATATATATATATATATATATATATATATATATATATATATATATATATATATATATATATATATATACACATATATATATACATATATATATACATATATGAATTATCATTATTTTTCCGGATAATCCGCTGTGGCTTTTGGTTGTCTTGCCGACGTTTCGCCCGAATGACATCGGGCATTATCGAGGCTATTAACTCGAGCGCGTGCACGAAGATAATGAAGTCATTATCTTCGTGCACGCGCTCGGCAAGACAACCAAAAGCCACAGCGGATTATCCGGAAAAATATTGATAATTCATATTCTACGATCTGCGAAAACATATATATATATGTCCCAAATATATATATGTCCCAAAATTATGGATAATCGGTAAACCAGGGATAGAGGACCCCTAGGGCTATCCAAAAACCTCAATGTATATTCTACGATTTTTTGTCATTTTCGAGTTATAATTTTTTTTCGAATTTTTTCGAAAAACTCTGACTGTCACGACATAATTGGTCACAGAGACGCTATTTATTGAGATACACCCTTCATTATTTTTTTCAAAATTGTTGAATACTGTGCGTTTTAGATGTAATAATTTTCTTTATCCAATCTGATACCATATCTTAAAAAAAAATGTTGTATCTCAAAAAAAGTCAAATCAGAAAATTGACAAAAATGTTTGAGGGCGATTTAAAAATAGGTCACATAAAAAAAATTTCCCAAACATTTTTCAAAAACTTCCTTATTTTATCTTGTATCTACCCTGTAAATTTCATTTTCCTATTCCTACGGAATCATACTTAAAAACGGTTTGAAAGTACGAGAGGTAGATTCTAACGTAGTGAAATTTTGATACATTAAATTTATCATTCTAATACATGTATTACTCGTAGAATAATAAATGATTATTTTTGTATGGAAATGTATGTATTTTATTACATGAGATATCGTAGAACATACATTGAGGTTTTTGGATATCCCTAGGGGTCCTTTATCCCTGGTTTACCGATTATCCATACTTTTTGGGACACCCTGTATATATATACCTACTCTGTTAATATTCATGTTCTCACACCATGACAATAGTCATAAACAGAGAGATACCGGTCAGTGCCGTTTCACTTATTAAAATATAACTGAAACTGAAATATGTGTTTTTATTTAATGTTGTAGAAGAAGAAAAACAATAAATATCCGTCGACAAACTTAATAATAAATTGAATCGTCAATTATTTTGAAAATATATTTTTGTGTTTTGATAACAGGTGAGGCGGTGACAGCCAAGATGGCCGACTTGATCCGCCCGATGGGTGGTGGACTGGCTGCCATGTTCAGCAAAGACAAGTTGGGTTCTCCTTCCACCGGATCTGAGGACGGTGGAGGGAACGACTTGGCAGAACTCGCCGCAGACTTGGAACTGGACGACGTCGATGGACCCAGTACCAACGGTAAGCTTTGATACAATGGTTTCAGTTTGATACAATGGTGTGTTAAATATAATAGACAAACAAACCTGTTGTTCGTGGAACCTACGAGCTGCTTCAGTGGCGTAGCTAGCTAACATCCCCAAGTCCTTTCACTCTCGTACTATTATGAATCAAAATTTAAATGTAGAACTTTGGTGTAGGTAATTACCATAGATTTTTATTATAATATACTAGATGTAGTACTCTGTGCAAAAAGTGAGTCATGGAATATCGCTCGTTTGACGTCTTGATTGGCAACATATTGCAGTTTTCCATACATTTCAACACTTCCTAGATAACTGTTCTCTATATCTTCATTATAATATACTAGATGTAGTACTCCGTGCAATGAGTGAGACATGTTATATCGCGCGTTTGATTTCTTGGTTAGCAACATATTGCAGTTTTCCATACATTTCAACACTTCCTAGATAACTGTTCTCTATATCTTCATTATAATATACTAGATGTAGTACTCCGTGCATTGAGTGAGACATGTTATATCGCGCGTTTGATTTCTTGGTTAGCAACATATTGCAGTTTTCCATACATTTCAACACTTCCTAGATAACTGTTCTCTATATCTTCATTATAATATACTAGATGTAGTAGGTACTCCGTGCATTGAGTGAGACATGTTATATCGCGCGTTTGATTTCTTGGTTAGCAACATATTGCAGTTTTCCATACATTTCAACACTTCCTAGATAACTGTTCTCTATATCTTCATTATAATATACTAGATGTAGTACTCCGTGCAATGAGTGAGACATGTTATATCGCGCGTTTGATTTCTTGGTTAGCAACATATTGCAGTTTTCCATACATTTCAACACTTCCTAGATAACTGTTCTCTATATCTTCATTATAATATACTAGATGTAGTACTCCGTGCAATGAGTGAGACATGTTATATCGCGCGTTTGATTTCTTGGTTAGCAACATATTGCAGTTTTCCATACATTTCAACACTTCCTAGATAACTGTTCTCTATATCTTCATTATAATATACTAGATGTAGTACTCCGTGCAATGAGTGAGACATGTTATATCGCGCGTTTGATTTCTTGGTTAGCAACATATTGCAGTTTTCCATACATTTCAACACTTCCTAGATAACTGTTCTCTATATCTTCATTATAATATACTAGATGTAGTACTCCGTGCAATGAGTGAGACATGTTATATCGCGCGTTTGATTTCTTGGTTAGCAACATATTGCAGTTTTCCATACATTTCAACACTTCCTAGATAACTGTTCTCTATATCTTCATTATAATATACTAGATGTAGTACTCCGTGCAATGAGTGAGACATGTTATATCGCGCGTTTGATTTCTTGGTTAGCAACATATTGCAGTTTTCCATACATTTCAACACTTCCTAGATAACTGTTCTCTATATCTTCATTATAATATACTAGATGTAGTACTCCGTGCAATGAGTGAGACATGTTATATCGCGCGTTTGATTTCTTGGTTAGCAACATATTGCAGTTTTCCATACATTTCAACACTTCCTAGATAACTGTTCTCTATATCTTCATTATAATATACTAGATGTAGTACTCCGTGCAATGAGTGAGACATGTTATATCGCGCGTTTGATTTCTTGGTTAGCAACATATTGCAGTTTTCCATACATTTCAACACTTCCTAGATAACTGTTCTCTATATCTTCATTATAATATACTAGATGTAGTACTCCGTGCAATGAGTGAGACATGTTATATCGCGCGTTTGATTTCTTGGTTAGCAACATATTGCAGTTTTCCATACATTTCAACACTTCCTAGATAACTGTTCTCTATATCTTCATTATAATATACTAGATGTAGTACTCCGTGCAATGAGTGAGACATGTTATAACGCGCGTTTGATTTCTTGGTTAGCAACATATTGCAGTTTTCCATACATTTCAACACTTCCTAGATAACTGTTCTCTATATCTTCATTATAATATACTAGATGTAGTACTCCGTGCAATGAGTGAGACATGTTATATCGCGCGTTTGATTTCTTGGTTAGCAACATATTGCAGTTTTCCATACATTTCAACACTTCCTAGATAACTGTTCTCTATATCTTCATTATAATATACTAGATGTAGTACTCCGTGCAATGAGTGAGACATGTTATATCGCGCGTTTGATTTCTTGGTTAGCAACATATTGCAGTTTTCCATACATTTCAACACTTCCTAGATAACTGTTCTCTATATCTTCATTATAATATACTAGATGTAGTACTCCGTGCAATGAGTGAGACATGTTATATCGCGCGTTTGATTTCTTGGTTAGCAACATATTGCAGTTTTCCATACATTTCAACACTTCCTAGATAACTGTTCTCTATATCTTCATTATAATATACTAGATGTAGTACTCCGTGCAATGAGTGAGACATGTTATAACGCGCGTTTGATTTCTTGGTTAGCAACATATTGCAGTTTTCCATACATTTCAACACTTCCTAGATAACTGTTCTCTATATCTTCATTATAATATACTAGATGTAGTACTCCGTGCAATGAGTGAGACATGTTATATCGCGCGTTTGATTTCTTGGTTAGCAACATATTGCAGTTTTCCATACATTTCAACACTTCCTAGATAACTGTTCTCTATATCTTCATTATAATATACTAGATGTAGTACTCCGTGCAATGAGTGAGACATGTTATATCGCGCGTTTGATTTCTTGGTTAGCAACATATTGCAGTTTTCCATACATTTCAACACTTCCTAGATAACTGTTCTCTATATCTTCATTATAATATACTAGATGTAGTACTCCGTGCAATGAGTGAGACATGTTATATCGCGCGTTTGATTTCTTGGTTAGCAACATATTGCAGTTTTCCATACATTTCAACACTTCCTAGATAACTGTTCTCTATATCTTCATTATAATATACTAGATGTAGTACTCCGTGCAATGAGTGAGACATGTTATAACGCGCGTTTGATTTCTTGGTTAGCAACATATTGCAGTTTTCCATACATTTCAACACTTCCTAGATAACTGTTCTCTATATCTTCATTATAATATACTAGATGTAGTACTCCGTGCAATGAGTGAGACATGTTATATCGCGCGTTTGATTTCTTGGTTAGCAACATATTGCAGTTTTCCATACATTTCAACACTTCCTAGATAACTGTTCTCTATATCTTCATTATAATATACTAGATGTAGTACTCCGTGCAATGAGTGAGACATGTTATATCGCGCGTTTGATTTCTTGGTTAGCAACATATTGCAGTTTTCCATACATTTCAACACTTCCTAGATAACTGTTCTCTATATCTTCATTATAATATACTAGATGTAGTACTCCGTGCAATGAGTGAGACATGTTATATCGCGCGTTTGATTTCTTGGTTAGCAACATATTGCAGTTTTCCATACATTTCAACACTTCCTAGATAACTGTTCTCTATATCTTCATTATAATATACTAGATGTAGTACTCCGTGCAATGAGTGAGACATGTTATAACGCGCGTTTGATTTCTTGGTTAGCAACATATTGCAGTTTTCCATACATTTCAACACTTCCTAGATAACTGTTCTCTATATCTTCATTATAATATACTAGATGTAGTACTCCGTGCAATGAGTGAGACATGTTATATCGCGCGTTTGATTTCTTGGTTAGCAACATATTGCAGTTTTCCATACATTTCAACACTTCCTAGATAACTGTTCTCTATATCTTCATTATAATATACTAGATGTAGTACTCCGTGCAATGAGTGAGACATGTTATATCGCGCGTTTGATTTCTTGGTTAGCAACATATTGCAGTTTTCCATACATTTCAACACTTCCTAGATAACTGTTCTCTATATCTTCATTATAATATACTAGATGTAGTACTCCGTGCAATGAGTGAGACATGTTATATCGCGCGTTTGATTTCTTGGTTAGCAACATATTGCAGTTTTCCATACATTTCAACACTTCCTAGATAACTGTTCTCTATATCTTCATTATAATATACTAGATGTAGTACTCCGTGCAATGAGTGAGACATGTTATAACGCGCGTTTGATTTCTTGGTTAGCAACATATTGCAGTTTTCCATACATTTCAACACTTCCTAGATAACTGTTCTCTATATCTTCATTATAATATACTAGATGTAGTACTCCGTGCAATGAGTGAGACATGTTATATCGCGCGTTTGATTTCTTGGTTAGCAACATATTGCAGTTTTCCATACATTTCAACACTTCCTAGATAACTGTTCTCTATATCTTCATTATAATATACTAGATGTAGTACTCCGTGCAATGAGTGAGACATGTTATATCGCGCGTTTGATTTCTTGGTTAGCAACATATTGCAGTTTTCCATACATTTCAACACTTCCTAGATAACTGTTCTCTATATCTTCATTATAATATACTAGATGGAGTACTCCGTGCAATGAGTGAGTCATGGTATATCGCGCGATTGACGTCTTGATTGGCAACATATTGCAGTTTTCCATACATTTCAACACTTCCTAGATAACTGTTCTCTATATCTTCATTATAATATACTAGATGTAGTACTCCGTGCAATGAGTGAGACATGTTATATCGCGCGTTTGATTTCTTGGTTAGCAACATATTGCAGTTTTCCATACATTTCAACACTTCCTAGATAACTGTTCTCTATATCTTCATTATAATATACTAGATGTAGTACTCCGTGCAATGAGTGAGACATGTTATATCGCGCGTTTGATTTCTTGGTTAGCAACATATTGCAGTTTTCCATACATTTCAACACTTCCTAGATAACTGTTCTCTATATCTTCATTATAATATACTAGATGTAGTACTCCGTGCAATGAGTGAGACATGTTATATCGCGCGTTTGATTTCTTGGTTAGCAACATATTGCAGTTTTCCATACATTTCAACACTTCCTAGATAACTGTTCTCTATATCTTCATTATAATATACTAGATGTAGTACTCCGTGCAATGAGTGAGACATGTTATATCGCGCGTTTGATTTCTTGGTTAGCAACATATTGCAGTTTTCCATACATTTCAACACTTCCTAGATAACTGTTCTCTATATCTTCATTATAATATACTAGATGTAGTACTCCGTGCAATGAGTGAGACATGTTATAACGCGCGTTTGATTTCTTGGTTAGCAACATATTGCAGTTTTCCTTACATTTCAACACTTCCTAGATAACTGTTTAAGTGTTTTTTTCGACAAATAAATTCACATTAGTCATTATTCTCTATATATAAAAAAAATGGTGTGGTCTGCCCATCTTGTTGTCAAAACACGGAAAAAATCCTCACTTGATTTCATACAAAATTTGCTAACTAGGACATCTATTATATTATATGAAAATCTATGCATATATACATATATGATACAAAAAAACAACTCAGTTAAGTGACCACAAATTCAATAAATATGTAAAAACATTATATAATTAATAATTTAAAAATGAGTTATTCGGATTCTTTTGTTTTGCTTCTGTAAGAATGAAGTTTTTTAATTTTATTTTTGAATGACATGAATGAAGAAATTTTTCGGGTGGAACATTGAACATTAGAGCTTGATAAAAAATGTTACTAATTGATTAATTATTATATTTTTTTTGTGTCAGGCGAAAGGCAAGCAGTCCTGGCACCTCCAGAATCAGAATGGTATCACGGGAGATTGGACAGATACACAGCAGAAGACAGACTGTGGGGGGCTGCAAAGATGGGCAGCTATCTTGGTAAATATTACACATTACAATTTCTGCCTTGTGTCTTAAATACGTTGATTGTGACAGCTTCCAATTTGTAGAATTCAAGGCCAGTTGAATATTATGGTCTTATAAGATGAAACGGATGTATTTTTTATTTACAGGAGAGCCTCGAACTATCTTTTGTATGTCACAATCACATTATTTAAGTTGATATATAGCCTTTGTGTTTGGTTCGCAGCCAAATCACTTAGAACCTTGAAAAGTAAGTGTATTGTGAAAATATTTTAGAAAAATCATGTACATTTATCAGCAGTAGAGTGTTAATATCAACCTTAATTCATGGACTGCGTTCAGATAGAAAACTCAACGTCGAGTGTCAGATGTACCCAGGGGCGTGCCTAGAACCTTCGGACTAGGCAAACCCAGAAAGAAAATTGGGGAATTTCGAAAATTTAATGTTATTTTAGCATCGTTGTTCATTTGAGTGTGCCTATGAAAATATTTTAAAATTACATGCCTTAATAATATTTACATTTGTGGCCCTGTCAAGCATCGTATCTACAAACGGTTCAATTTTTAATCGTATGGTTTCAATAAAACAAACAAAAAAATATTAGGTCTTGAATTTTTCAACATAATATTCATAGGCAAGCCAAGATTTTCGGCTTCTATAAGCAATTCCGCTACTGGATGTACCTGAAGTTGCAGATTATGTCGTTTTTCACACCAATCTCACTAAACACTTTCGATTGGCGTTTCAATCTGAACGCAGTATCGGGCGTTTTAAGTGTCAAATGTCATTTATCATACATGTCTCTTTTTAGGTTATATATTTTCATTGAAAGACAACAATTGGGCTGTGGAGTAAATAATGATCTCTGACCTTTTATTGGAAACTTTTGATTGATAATTTTCTTAAATTAACCTCTTTATGAATGCATATTGTCATCAGATATAAGGTCAACTGTCATAATTGACACCACAGAAACAAATAGAAGTCATATCTCCACAGATATAATAGAAGTCAACAGATAATATAACTTTGGACCTATTGGACATGCAGACCTTGTAGCCACGAAGAGCAACTTTAGGGTTTTCAAGACATTCTGTCTTAAATTCGGTGCACTCTTATTTTCACTATCACTGAGCAGTGAGTCAGTTGTTTCCACATGATTAGCTCTCTTTGGCACATTAAGTGCAGTGTCTGCAAGGTTTTAGAGTTCTCCGGACTCTTCGTTTGTTCTTTCAGAGCTTTGCAAGGGGCCGTTATTAGTCCCCTTAAGCAGAACGGGTGGTGGTGGGGGAAGAAGAGATACTTTAACTGTCAGCGTTTTTCACCCCACAATTTTTCCGAGCGTTAGGTGCGTACACTGGACGTTCAATCTGAACGCCACAGAGTTTCTTTAGAGCGTCTGTTTCTGGTCATTTTGAACGGCTTAGAGTGTCACTAAGTGCACTCGGCGTTGATTGTGAACGCAGCCATGGTATTGTATTGGTAACATATCTATGTATTACTATAAGCCACTTCCAAAAGCTAATATTGTTTGTGTATTTTCTCTTTCTCATAATCACATGACTTACACAATATAAGTAGGAGCATTAATTTGTTAGGAAACTGTTTCATTGTTTTATTGTTAATCATTTTCTGTTTTATTTTATTTCGTTGTTATCACATGTCATACACTTCCTGTAAGCTTCACAATATTTAACAGATAATTATATTACAAAAAATACATAATATTAGATATATATATTTAATGCATTTATTCTTCAATAAGTTGTTGATAAGAAGGACTTGTCATATTTGATTAGTTTCTTTTGCAATAACTATTTTCATGATTTGTGATTATATTTACGGTTGTATGACAATTATTTACAATGGCCATCTTTAAAATTATTTTTTTCTTTGTAAGTAACTTTCTGTACATATATTAAAAAAAATTACTTCCAATCCACCAGAACTGATGTTAAAGGTTAGCGTCCATACAGGCGCAGTGCATCAGGCGGATTTGTTTAAGGCAGTGTGTCCACAGAGGCGCACCAATCGGATTGCCAAAACAACTGTCGTTTAGATTTGTTGACAATTTTCCATAGAATATGCAAATACAAAAATTATTTCGGTTTGGTAATCGCATGCTTGGCTCGTACATGATTTTATTAAATTAAAATATTTAATGAAAAGAAGAATGAATGTAAAAAATATATAGCCCATAGCCTTTTCTAGGATATACATATCTCAATGACAAATTTCATCCAAATCTTCAAAAAAGTCATTTTCGTGTGATTGAGTAACAAACATCTAAACATCCAAACATTCGAATTTATAATATTATTGAGATACTTTCACTATCTAACTACGTAAAAATTATGTCAATGTTGAAAATCTGTCTGAGGTAACAGAGTGTTTCAAAACCGGTCGCAATTTCAATAAGTAATAAAATATAGTCGATAAAAACTTTTAAATGACCATTTTCCATACTAAAAAGGCGATATGACAATCATCATAGGAAATGCACATACAAAAATTACAGATACAATTGGATTTTTGTCTCTCCTAACAAAGGCAGGCGGGCTTACAATGTATCTTCTCTACAGTCCTATCGACTTCACATTTACATCATATGTGTAAAGTGCATTATATTTATTTATTTTAAACACTTTATTGTACAATACTTATTTGCTAGTACAAATGGCGGACTCATTGCCCAATGGCAATTTCTTCCAGACAACTATCTGTAACAGTTATGAGTGAAAATGGTACATGTACAAAAGAAAAGAAAACCTATATAAAACTATAAACATATTACATTTAAACACAAGAAAGTAAGAAGAATAAAAATATTTACATCAATAACAATTAAACAAATCTTAGATGAAACCTGTTACGACACTATGGGAGGGAAGGGAAAAAAATGAGAGGAGATATGACTAACTACAAGAATAGGGAAATAAATGGGAAGTAGGTATATTGGTTAAGAAATAGAAAGTAGGAGCGCGCACTTTAATCTGGTTTTGAAGGTTGCTAACGTTGGTGCAGTTCTAATGTCAAGGGCCAAGTTGTTCCATAACCACTTGTGCACTTAGAGCTGATTAGTTGTCCATAAATATCCATTCATTTTTTACTCCTCACTAACACAAGGTGATGTAGTGGGGAGTTATGATTTCGCAATTTTTAAGGGTATTTTTTTTTTTGCAGATTATCAACTAGTATCATGCTGAGATTGTATTCTGAAAGTTTCATCACAATGTATCTGTGTGTGTGTGCTATGTGCACTGTGCTATGTGCTATGTACGGCGTGTTCATTTTACTTTATCGATTATAGACTAAAGTACTCATTCGATTCTATTCAAATTTTGCAAATTTGTATATCTAATGCTCACTTAGATCCCATTAGATTTTGAACGATATATGAATAGTGCTTCTCAATTTTTTTAACTGTCAAATATTTCAAAGTGACCCCAAGCTCAGGAAACTTAAAATTTGAAATTTTTATTTTCAAATAGGTAAAAAGGCTCCTCACTTTCATAAAATGGCATTAAAGAAATATCAACTTTTCATAATAAAATAAAAAAATAATTAAACAAACTCATTTCATAAAATCGCTGAAAATTTTCCATACAAAATTTGAGTACGGAACATCTTTGACTAGGTATATACCAAAGACCTTATAATAATATATACTGACTAAAGGTAATATATTAACATTATTATTGTGAAATTTGCTCTGTTTATGTTAAATTATTATTTAATTTTACTCTTTTACATCATTTTTCATAATATCTTATATGAATATTAGGAAAATGTTTATTTTATCAGTTTTTTTTAGAAACCGGACGTCATAAGAGTTTATTTTCTAGAAATATACTAGTTACTAATAAATATTTTGTGTTTTTTTACATACATACTATCATGCCTTGTTCATATTGAGGTAGGCAGAGAGAACCGAGCGCCATACTTTCCTATCCTGATATACTTTTCTCGCTTCACTTAATCCAAACATTGCCTCATGCACACTCTCCTACTATCTACACTTCAGATTCCATTCATGTGATTTAAATGAGTCTTTCTCGACCGACCTCTATCTCTTATTCCGCATCTTTTAGCTATGTATAATTTTTTTGTTAACTGTTCTTCATCTGTTCTTTCTATGTGGCCGATCCACTTAAGGACATATATTATATTTTTATCTTGCATGTGGCGTCCTTTTCCAACATACATTCTGTTCTTGTGCTTACTTTTTTTATTCAATCACACATCGTCTTATTACACATTTGTCTGAGAGACCTCATTTCAACGGCAGTTATTCTACTTGGGAAACTTGATGTTTTACTATGTTGTTTTGAAAAATATATAAAAAGGACATTATTTACATTGAATTACATTCATGTATTCTCAATGTAACATAAAGAAATTAAGTTTATAAAAAAATAACAAAACAAATAATATTCATCAATTACTAATTTCCACTAGCGTCTACAATCCGCATTTACCATTCCGCATTATGTTTCCGGTTGGCTCTCTGATTGGTTGAGGTCTCGTAGTATGGAGTCAAATGAGCTGTGAAATTTTATATTAAATGCAATAAATTAAATAAAAAATGTAAATTTAACTTATAATAATTTATAATTCAATTTATAAAGCAACTCGCTCACGCGAGTCGCTATTATTATTATACACAAACTTAAACCTAACCTAATAATGCAGAAAAGAAGAGCTGGGGCTAGACGCTACTCTAATTTCCCATGTAAAGTTTGAATTTAGAACAACTTGTATAGACTTAATATTGATTTTTGAAATCATAATATTGTGTATGTTCATCATGAGTAACAAACAACTATATTTTTCCAGACCAGCCATAACATGTCATGCATAGAAAACTTTCATATTACTATATAATATAATTTATATTTCACAAAGTATGCTTTTGAAAAATTTCTTTTAGAATTTTTGGTTCATTGTCTTAAAATTATGCACAAAAGCTAAAGAAATATTTCATGGTATTAGTTAAAGCAGCACTTCAGAGATCAAGTGATTTTTTTTTCCTATATTATGTTTAGTATTATATATTAAAAGTGTTCTTTGATTGACCAGACTCTTATTGAGCAGTCTCTCTCGCACCCACACATTTACAGATCTATGTCACTGTGCACTACGAGCTCAGGAGATTAGTCTGTGTATAATAAATCGTTAAATTTTAGTGACTTTAAATATATATATTTGTAAAATAGAAATAGAATAATGTTTATAAAGAAATGCTTTTACTCATAAGCAAAATTTGAATGAAAAACAGCTTTTGTTATACTGAATGAGGGCAATATAGAAATATTATTTTCAATATTTGTCTTGTTTGTAGTAAATCGTTTGTCTAATTTAATTATTATATTTATAAAATTTCTAATACCTAATGTATGTGATTCTTATACATACCATAATGCCATGATCCTCACATGGTAGACAGAGAAAACTGAATGCCATATATCTTGACACACAATCATCGCCTCGTCAACATTCATACATCTTCTTATACATGTTTATCTGTTCTTCACGCTTCTAACCTTTTCGTCTTTCAAAATACCATTCACATGGTCATGCCATCCCTTTCTTGGGCGGCATTGATTTCTCATTTCATTCCTATGCGCATTGTATATTTTCTTCGTCAGGCATTCCTCATTCATTCTCCCCATGTGGCCAATTAATGAATGAAATGAATTCATCATTTTCATTCTATTAATGACATCTATCTTCATCTTAAATTCATTTTAGTGATCTCATTTAAACTGCATTTATTCTGCTTTCATGTGACTTCTGCCATGTCCAGGTTTCACTTGCATACATCAAGGTTGGCACTATTAAGATAGCGTTATCAATGGCAACTTTAGCATCCTTTGATATGTTGCGGTCATTCATAACTGGTCTAAGTGCTCCATTCCCTCTGTTTCTTGCCATAACTCTTCTTTCGATCTCCTTATCAATCCGTCCATTCCGGTATTCCGTTGCTTCCCAAATAGACATATTCGTCTACTTGCTTGAACCATTTGTTCTCTAATTTTATTTGGTACGCTGTTCTGCTTTCACTCTTTTGAAACACCATTTGAACTTCGATTTGCTGGCATCCATTCTCAGTACGTTCTCTTTACATCCTTCATATACTATACTTACTGAATTGTCAACGTTTTGACATTTCTCATATACCTACTAAAATTCAGACAGATAAATTTAAACGAATCGGAATGGGACATATTATGAATATTTCGATTTGTGTGATAGATTTTGTATTTTAATGAATTATTGTGTTGTTTTTCTTTTTAATTGTTGTGTTGTTTAATACGAGTTTTATGTTTTATTTTTACCATATTTTTATAATGGCTAAGAGGCTGTGTATGTGAATATAAATAAATAAATTTCAGACCCTTGCTATCCTCCATAAAAGTTCTGATGCAACATTCAACGTATAGATTGAAGAGCCATGGAGATAGCATGCACCCCATTATTTATAGAGAACTATGTTGTTACTGTGTCGGTGACACAAACACGTGATATTCAGTAGTGGCCAAAAGAATGGAAACTTTTTATTTTGACTACATTTTTCAACTTACTAGGTGATTCATTTTACTTTTTCATTGAAATTTTATTGCATTCTTATTGTTTTTAATGACAAATATTTTCTTTTGTTTATTTCGCAAGAAACAATAAATATTTTTTTAATTGTTTTAACTTTTTTTTACAAAATTAGTTAATCCTTTCTAATTTGTCTCATAATGAGTTGTAAGGAACATATACCTTACTATTTGATGATATGAATCATCATTATTACTCACATTTTTTTCTGGAAATTTGTTTTTTTGATGTCTGTGATCATTAGAAAGTAATTATTGAGGATATTTGAAATCCTATCTAAGCAAGAGCTATTAGTTTGTCGTTCGTCCTGTACTGTGTCATTTGTAAGTGGTTGGACTGTTTTTCAAATTCTGAGATTATTTTATTCTGAAACTTCTTCTGAAACATGCTTGGAGGCTACTGGTCACCTACAAAATGTAGTAGAGCAGTTACCCTACGAGAAGAGGGATATACATATAAACAAATTGCTGAAAAGTTGGGACACAGAGCGTCCAAGTCTGGAGTTCAAAGGTCTGCGAGAGGTTCAAAGTCTCCAAAAGTTTACACAATGCTGTAAAATCTGGCAGAAACCGGAAGACGTTATTGATAGACGACAGAAGGATAACGAAATTAGCTCTTCAAGACCGTAGATCCACTTCGAGTGATATCCAACACATCCTTGCTGAGAGTGGTATAATTGTAAGCGCTAGGACGATTCGACGACGCCTAGTCAACAATGGATTAAGGGCCAGAAGCCCAAGAAAAAAAGCTTACTTGAATAGTAAACAAAGGGAAAAAAGACTCAATTGGGCAAAAGAACCCAAGAATTGGACCAAAGAAGACTGGAAGAATGTAATCTGGAGCGATGAAACAAAAATTTCTATATTTGTATCGGATGGAATAAAGTATGTTAGGAGGAGAACTGGAGAAGACTTGTTACCAGTGTGTACCACCGTCACCATGAAGCACCCTCTCAGCATAATGATATGGGGGTGCATGTCAAGAAGTGGCGTGAGTCGTCTACATATCATTGATGGGACGTTACATGAAAAAAATACAAGGAGACTATCTTGGATCCAAAGTTAAAGCCTTTTATAGCGGATCTGTTTGGAGAAAATAGAGAGACATGCATATTCCAGCAAGACAACGCACCCTGTCATACTGCTAAAAGTGTCTCAAGCTGGTTCGAAGAAAATAATATTATGGTACTTAAGTGGCCTGGTAACAGCCCAGATCTTAATTAGATAGAAAACTTGTGGGCCAGGTTGAAAATCTTTGTATCTTTATACTTTGCTGCTATTGCTTTGTGGCACATTTTAACTAATATAATTAAATAAAATCTCTTATCGAATAAGAGGGCCCTGATTGAAGCTGTAATAAAATCATGATTCAAGGTCATCAATAATGCAGATTTGGAGAAGTTGGTGGACTCAATGCCTCGAAGAATGAAGGCTGTGATAAAAAATAAAGGCTACCCAACTAAATACTAAAGTGATTTATCTTAAACACGTGAATTTTAAATTTTATTGTCATTAACAATTTTCCATAGCTGAGCACAATATTTTTTATATTTTATTCAAAGTACAATAATTTTAATAAAATGTGTATTATATCTGAATATTTTATGTATAAATGATAATTCATGCATAACCTACACTATTATAAAGACAAGGCAATAATATTTTTTTAGAAATATTCATTTAGAAATCTAAGAAGGAAGATTTTCTAAATAATTTAGTCGAGTAAAAAATAGTTTCCATTTTTTTGGCCACTACTGTATTATATAGGTACAAATTTTTATTTGTTAACCGTTCATCTTAAGTTCATTCTATATGGTCAAACAAAAAAAATATAAACCAAATTTTGAATTAATTGAACTAACATATTTAACAAACCAAATATTTATTTAGAAATAATTGAAATAGCCCACCTAAGTGTTGAAGAATGATAAATTACTGATTTTCAAATAATAAGTACCTGCCAATAAATCTAAAGTTTAAGTTATGGTTTAAGTATTGAATTTAGAATAAAATATGAAATTATATCCAACTTTTATAGAATGCTTTTAAATAGTCTGTGAACAAAAAACTGATTTAATAGATAAACATTATTTTTGAAAAATAGTACAATATAATAATTTATAGTACAAGTCATTGAACGACTGTTAGTCAAGTAAAGGTTTTTTAAACAACTGCGATCGAGCGCCATTGTTGATTGTTTTGGCAGGGTTGAAATTCATAGTATAATTAGGTGCATGTAACTAGGGAATGCAATCCCGCAGGACGATGTCAATCCAGGTATTTGCGGGACTGAACAATCTTAGTACCGCTGGATCCAGGTATTTGCGGGATCCAGCAGGGTGGACTTAGATATCTTATCAATCGTATAATAAAGACCTAATTAATACCTCGATCTACCAACCTTGTTTTTAGAGTTTTAAATTTATACCTAATCAAACACGTTCTTTGGGACATTTTAAATGGTTTATTAACATACTTACCTTTAGTTAGACATCGGTAAAGTTTGTCATAAATTGGCAAAGAATAAAATGAGACATAAATTTATATTACAAATTAAATTTAAATAATAACGTTCACACGATAAACAATATTTTTGTACAATAAGCATCATAAGTTTAAACATTATTTTGGAAATAGCTTCGTAAAAAAGTTAAAGTATTGTGTCGTCTGATAAACGGCTTCTGATATTGGACACAAGGTAGCCAGTGGCTGAAAAAGCTCGTTCAGATTCCACGCTGGTTGGCACAATAGTCATTTGCGCATTGTAAGTGAATTGAAGGTATGTGCCTTTCCACCGGACTCGAAATAATTCATTTCCTTCTTTATCAAAACCTCAATGTTGCTCATATTGCCAGATCTAGGTTGTTGGGCTGTTGATCTCGAACTCTTCATACTAATCAAAGTAAGTTTGAGTTCGTCTTAAAGTGACATTGGTGCTGCTGCTGCTGCGTATGTCTCCTGATTTGCGAGAGGAGTGTCGTCATCCTAAGGTTCATCAGCGTCAGCAGGAGCAGTGGCTTCTGCGTTGTTACCCATGTCCGTGTACTCTAGCCTTTCGACTATAGTTTTGATTGTCTTGCATATTAAACTTTTTGAAGGTAGACTAAATGTGTCATCAACATTAATAAATTGACTACTGTCTTCTTCGTACTTATATGGATCATGTAAGTATATAATAAAACCGCTGTCAAGTTAGTTCGCCGCTCTGAAATCCGTTTCCTCAACAAATCAACAAAGAGTAACACGTATGAATTACGCTTCTCTGTAATCCCGCCAGTCCAGCGGGATCCCGCAAAATTTTCGACCGAGATTAGTCCCGCAAAATGTCTGCGGGATCTCGGTATTTCGGGATCCCGTTTGGGATTGCATTCCCTACATGTAACACATTACATCCAACTGTTGATAGTATGTGTATAGTAAAAGAATACGTAAAAATCCATGTATTTTATAAATAAAAATAAATAAACGTACCAAACTATGAACCCTAGCATCTAAATTATTGAATATTTTTAAGATATTTTGTTTTTTATATAAAAAATGTATGTCAGGCAAGACTTGTGTGAAGGTCAGTAGGTACTTTTTCCTCTCTCGAATATGTAAACAGCTTGATGGTATGTATGTATGGAGATTAAGTATCAAACTACTGAGATTCCCCGTAAGAAAAGTTCAAGATGCACTGCGATAGTGTATATGTTTTTATAGAAAATTAAATTATCTAGTTGGTTTTTCTGCGTTTTTCAATATTTAAGAAAAATGGGAAATAAAGTCAGTAAAAAACACACAAATTATTATAAAAAATATACATAAATATATGTTTTTAATTTGATGCCAAAAAGAATAGTGTTTGTAATCATTTTTATTGACTCACAAACAGCGAAGTGTATAATTTTATTTTAATATTATATTTATTACGCTGCAGTTTATCAATGTTGGAGATAGTTTTTTCAAGTCAAGTTTGTTCAAAATGCAGAAAAATATCAATAAACATTAGGTTTCCGTTGATTTAATTCACGTATAAAACTTTTTTAACGCACGTGATATTTATCTTAACTAACATGTAACTTCATCATGTATTAGGGTGTTTTAATAAATCATATTATATTCAATTACTAGATTCAGCGTTTTATGTTCTCTTAATTTCTCCCAAATGTAAAACAAAATGTTTAATTTTGTTTTATAAAAGTCTGTACTTAACATCTATAAAACATATTGTCATATAAAAGGAATATAACAGGTTCATCGACAACTACATATTATGTTTTATAAAAGTTTTTGTTTTTCATTTATAAAACCAACTGTTGAATAATAGGTATATAAACGTCACACTAATAATTTTATGTCGTATTGAAGTCATCCATAATACCACTATACAATCGTCTATTAAAGTTTTTTCTAAAACGTTTATAGGCCAATAAGTTGTTTAGATGTTATAATAATACCCTTTTTATGACGATATTGTCTTTTTAAAAATCTTTATACAACTGAAATGTTTTTACGACTTACAGATTTGTTAAGTTAACGTTTCGATTAAGACCATTATGTGATCCTTGTATAATTACGTTGCAAAAACGTTTATTGGACGTTGCAATTAGACTATTTAGTTAGACGACTTAACCGTCAGATGTACAACGTCTATACGACTAACAGAGTTAGTTAATAACCACTATAAAACTCCTATACGACTAAAAGTCATAGGTATAACTCTTATTTATACGACTTGTTTGCTAGTTGGATTGTCTCTGGGGGAAACATAAAATTAAAATAGTCGCATCATTTCTATCTTCGGCCTTCGTGGCTCAGTTGGTTAGGTATCTGACTACTGATCCAAGGGTCCCAGATTCGATTCCCGGTGGAGATACAGTTTTTAATTGTGTTTTAAGTCTGGCTCTGTGAGACGATTAATACCATAAGCAGATCGTAAGTCTCCAGAATGTGGCAGCTTGTTATTGGTGCATGTTAAATAATTATTTGACATTGTACCTGTTAGTTGCCCGTGAAGCTACATAAAATAAAAAGTTATAATATAATATTATGCTGATTATTTATTTAAATGTTTTATCAAATGACAGAACGAACGCGTATAATATCTGTCAAATGACAAATGTCAACCACGGTGGACGGTGCTGCCAGGACTTAAATTTTTAGATATTATTGGAGAGTTGCACGAAAAAAATATGAATCCTTATGAAGAAGGGGTTGAACTTAACATTGTTTTTACTCCTCACTACCACAAGGGGATTTATGAATTCGCAATTTTTAAAGTAATTTTTTATTGCAGATTATCAACTAGTATCATGCTGGGATTGCATTCTGAAAGTTTCATCACAATGTATCTGTGTGTGTGTGCTGTGTACTATAATATGCTACGTACGGCGTGTTTATTCTAGATTATCGATTATAGACTAAAGTGCTCATTCGATTATTTTCAAATTTTGCAAATTTGTATATCAAAAACTCGCATAGACCTCATTAGATTTTGAAGGATATCTGAATAGTGGTTCTCATTTTTTTTAACTGTCAAATATTTCAAAGTGACTCCCATGCTCAGGAAACTCGAAATTTGTTATTTTTATTTTCAAATTGCTAAAAGGGCACATCACTTAAATAAAATGTCATTAATAAATATCAATTTTTCATAATAATATATTTAAATAATAAAAGAATTAAACTCACTAATTTCATAAAATTGCCGAAAACTTTCTATAGAAACTTTGAATACTCTATAGTGACTTGTTAGTGAGGAGTTTAGCGTTGGCCACAACCCACTCGTTTTTAAAAAGAATGAATATGTCCTTGTTACAAGTACATATATGTACATTCTCATATATTCCCTAAACTAAGCATCAATGCCTGTGCTATAGGTGAGCAAAATCGCTCGTGGCAGGATTCCAACTTGGGGCCACTGGATTACTAACTCATCGCACTAACCACTCTGTCACCATCCATCTTTTTTTTAACTAATTTCAGTACTTTTGTTTCTTAATTTTAGCACTTAATCCAATTTTTGGATGATGTGATTGATTAGTCTGAATCTCTTCAACATCAACCGTACGCATGTCTGGTACCAATATTGCCAGTGAGAAATATGGCATCATTCACAAATAAATTTCCTCATTTTTTTCGTGTTGTTACATTCATAAATTTACTGATGCAAAACTAGGAAAAAAATTTCAAAGGTCACACATTTTTACACAACGGCCTATGAAATATGTTATTGTTTATAAAGAATGTGTTATGTGGGAAATAGACTTGTCT
>OY754977.1:665000-847500 GCA_963576475.1 Molanna angustata | reverse complement strand
AGAATTGAATGAGTACTTTAGTCTATAATGAATATAGTAAAATAAAGACGCCGTACATAGCACACACACACACACACATAGATACATTGTAATAAATCTTTCAGAATACAATCTCAGCATGATACTAGTAGATAATCTGTAATAAAAAAATAGCCTTAAAAATTGTGAAATCATAACTCCCCACTATATCCCTTTGGGTTAGTGAGGAATAAAAAAGGTGGATGGGAGATTGTTTTTTTTGACATCAAAAATGTTCACGCGAATAAATAAAAATAATATATAATATATATGATCTGATATTAGTACAAAAAGGTATAATTGAATTTTTTTTGCCAAATGAAAATTTCTTTCAATTAACCAGTATTTTCAGCCCAGAGAAGCGATATTTGCGTGAGAAATGAATTTAAATAAATTTATTCTCTGCTGGGGATTGAACCCACTTATTTTTTGTGTATGATGGTATTCACATGTAATCTACTTAACAAGTTTTAGTGACTAAATTTATAATGTTTTGTTTCAGTGCGGGAGAGTGACAGAAAACCAGGATCATACGTGTTGAGCTACCTCGGACGTACAGGAATAAATCATTTCAGGTATGTATTTTGTAACTTTATAGTAATTGTTAAGTTTCTGTGTTGTCAGTGTGGAAATCCATTCAAAAATTAACCGACGTTTTCGCCCGTGGTGATTCGGCATTATCAAGGTCCAAAGTGAAACTGAATTTGTCAAAACCAGTCCAACACTACCTCAATATTAACAACATTGCAGTGATTTTTACAAAGTTGCCAAATATGTGGGTGTATTTATGAAAAAGTAATTGCCATACGGCAATAAACTTGCCACTTGCGCAGGGTGCAAGGAAGTGTTCATTATTATTATTAAAAAGTGGGGATACATTCGGTAATTGGACGTTTACAATGTTACTCTTCGCTTTACATTTATTAATTTAATTTTGGACCTTGATAATGCCGAGACTCATCGGCGAAAACGTTCGGTCATGTATAAAACGAATTTGTGGAAAAATACTTTATCTATTTTATTTTTTAATTTCAATTTAATTATATATTTATGTGTTTTCAGACAAACTAAAAATCAAACATGATTTAATAATATAAGATATAGCAATGTCAAAAAAAATATGTATGGCTGGTTTTTTGATATTTCCTTTCTTATTGAATATAGGTATGAAATAGATAAGTCTGGCACCTGGGAGTGGTTGCGTTTACCAGTGCGCATCTTCTTTATAAGTGGAAATTGCAGATCAAAAAAATAATTACACTTTGTCATGACGCGTTATTCACGGTGATAATAAAAAAATAGATCGATAAAGAAAATCACCTACCAGTACGGAAGAAATCCTAGTCTGGATCGCTCACCCAGAGGATAAAAGTGTAGTCTATATGTGTCCAAACACAGCACCACACATTGAATGCTTCCTTTAACGATATTTCACTTTTGTGTCGACTGACCACAGCAAAGACCGAATGAATTCATCTTAGATCAGTCGCAATAGCGCATATATCGATCACAGCAGACTTTGAAGGCATCTGCCCTAGATCCATAATGGCGAGCACTTCTACCGGCGACAACCACAATGCAGTCCGAATTAATAATAAAAGTACTGATTTGTGTGTAGCAGGAACGGAACAGAGCAATTCCATGGAAGGGGGAAGGATAAGACAGGTGAATTGTATTCACGCTATGGAATGACAGTACTGAACAGTAACTTTTTTAGCTACTTTCCTTTGTCAATAAACGGAAAAAAAATTTTTTACCATCAACATTGACAAAATAAAAATATTATGGCACAAATTATAGAATAATTTTCAAGACCGTTCTCCAAATGTGTCATCTCAAGACCATCTTGAGGTCATGCTCGAAAATCCCTATTAAAAGTAAAATACGTAAGCCGTCTCATTCGAGAAAGCGTACTCGAACAAAACGTGGATGCAGCTCTATAAACAAGTACTTGTGAATGGCAATAATTTCAGCACTGTTATGTTGGTAGCACCAATTTGGAAAAGCAATTTATAGATATTTTGACATTTCGTTGTCTTGCTAATCTTGGAAAAATTTATGTAGAGAAATTTATGCAACATATAGGTATCTACAATTAAATAGTGAGAATAAATTTCTCAGCGGGTTTCATGTAGAGTGCATACTATGAGTTTCGTTGATGTGTTTGTATGCACGGTCTGGAACATTGAGATTTTTTTGAACTTTTGATACAATAAAATTACACTCTTCAATAATGCTTTCAAGGATTGTCAACCTTCAAAGAAAAAAATCTATAATCTGTTAAAATCTATAATGTGAAATATATTTCATATTTGTATGAAAAATGTATATATCAGAAGTAAAATAGCTTCTGTATAGGAAAACTGAGTGATCAACTTTATATTTATTTATTTATTTATTTATTTAATACAATATACGGCGTAAGCCATTTACGTGTAACATAGAATAACATTTTTTTTTTAAATTAACAACATTATATATTAAAAAGAAAAAAAAACAGAATTAACAAGAAATTACATTTAAAAATTAAACAATACTGGTCGAATATATAAAAAAAAAAAATACAGAAACAACAATAAATTGACAACACAAGTTTTTGCACAGAGAAATAAACACATGCATTAATTATAATAACATATTGTGTAATATTAATAGGATAATTACAAAAAACAAATAATAAAGAAAAGAAAGAAAACTGCAAGGTTAGCTATTGAATTTGAATTTTAGAAAGACCTATAAATAATTTTTTTGAAAACCGGCAGGCTATCCCCGAAAATATCTGCATCAACACACAGCTCATTTCCCAGCCTATGCAATCTCGGTATTGGA
Organism: Molanna angustata; assembly: GCA_963576475.1. Taxonomy (NCBI): domain Eukaryota; kingdom Metazoa; phylum Arthropoda; class Insecta; order Trichoptera; family Molannidae; genus Molanna; species Molanna angustata. Next base: position 844,653 of record OY754977.1, on the reverse strand, counting down.
GAGTTAAATATATAGTTAGTGGAAGCGGCTCCCTCATGGAAAAGCACAGCTTGTCTAGTCCGTCTATTCGGAACATGAAAGTTGATTGCACTTACAAGCTCAATGCAGTCCGTTGCTCCGTTCACTAACTTGTGCAAAAATGAGACGTCCAATAACCTACGTCGATCGGCCAATGAATGTAAATGAAAGCCACGCATCAATTCGGGATAGTCAATATTTTCTATGGAACGACCTAATTTATAATTTAAAAAGCGCAAGAACTTGCGCTGCACTCGTTCAATCGCTATGAAGTGAATAGCATAATAAGGTGACCATATCACTGTGTTGTACTCAAGTTGAGGTCTAACCAGTGATACATAAAGCGATCTGAACGACTGCAAACTTCGAAGGTCTGTTCCCAGACGCAATAAAAAGCCTAGGGTCCTCATCGCCTTTCCCACTATCTCTTCAATATGCATGTTGAAAGAAAGACTACTACTAAAACCTATCCCCAGGTCCCTGATGTGATCGACAGTTCCAAGGTCCCTACCATCTATTCTGTAAATGAAAGAAATAATATTCTTCTTTTTCCTGTTAAAATTGATGACCTGGGATTTGTCTATATTTAAGTGCAGAGAGTTACGATAACACCATTCCGTTAATCTATCTAAACTATTTTGTAAAATGTGACAGTCTGCAAGACATTCCACTACTTTGTATATCTTCAGATCGTCGGCGAAAAGCAATACATTTACATCGAAAAATATTTTTACTATGTCATTTATGAAGATGTTGAAAAGAGTTGGTCCTAAGTGGGAACCCTGTGGGACACCACTTGTGGCACTTATAGGGAACGAGATGCAGTCTGAGATTTTAACATACAAAGTTCGGTTTCTTAAATAGCTTGATATCCACGATAGAAGGCTGCCTCTGACTCCATAACCTCGAAGTTTTTCAATAAGAATACTATGGGGTACTTTGTCAAAGGCCTTTGAGAAATCAGTATATATAGCATGTACCTGACGCCCCTCTGAAACCCCCTGTATTATGTAATCAAGATACTCGAGCAAGTTGGTCTGTGTTGACCTCGCCGACATAAAACCGTGCTGTCTAGATGTTATGACAGCATTGATCGAAAGTGAGATCCGAGAAAGTACAATTGACTCGTACATTTTTTTTTTTTTTTTTATAACCCATCCAGAGACCCTCTCACGTCGACTCAATAGTAGTCCATTGTGATACTTTGCCTGCTAGATGTCATTCCATAGTCCTATCTCCTGGAAGAACTGTAAAATCCTTTGTGGATCAGTGTCTCTGATTTGCTTTTGATCAGCAATATGCAAACCTATTTTCTTTACTCTTGTTTGCATTAGTGGGCCACATTCTGTAAGTAGATGCATCGGTGTTTCATGTTCATCCATGCAGAACCTGCATAGGTACATTTCCGATAGATTCATCGTGCATAGATGTTTGTTGAGTCTACAGTGACCAGTTAAGATTCTAGTAAGAATCCTAAGGTTATTCCTGCTCATTGTTAGGATCCGCTTAGAGTGTGTTGAAGAGAATCCTGAAATGAGTGCTTTTGAATGTCTCTGTCCTGGGGTAGATAACCAGAGTTCAGTGGCATTGTTAAGCATTCTTTGGTAAAGTGTTGATTTGACAATACTATTAGCTAGGAGACAGTGAGGCTCCGGCCCATAGGTAGCTATGTCCGCTCCCCTATTTGCCAGAGCATCAGCCTCCTCGTTACCTTTATAATTGGAGTGTCCAGGTACCCATCTTAATGTGATTTTGTTACCATAGTTTACTGATAGAGTCTTCAGCGCTTCAATGCAGTCTAGTACTGTTGATGAAGTTACTGTGTAGGAATCAAGAGCTTTAAGAGCAGCTTGACTATCAGAGTAAATGTATATTCTGTGGTTCTTATAATTCCTTCTTAGGATTTCATAGGCACAGAGTGTTATGGCACATATTTCTGCCTGGAAGATCGTTGCATACTGTCCCAAGTGCTTGTGGATCTTCACCCTGGGCACTTGCCCATATATGCCCGATCCTATACCATTCTTTTTCTTGGATCCGTCAGTGTACCATATAAGTGCACCATTGGATTCCTGATACCAAACATCTGCTATTGTAGTTTTAGTTTGTATTTCTACTTTGTATGGTTTTTCAAAGTTGTAAACAGTTAATATTTTATCTGTTGGGAATGCAAGTAATTTGTCTTGAGATTCTATTTTGTCTAGATTTGCTTGGATTTCTAAATTTGTGTTTAGTTTATTTCCACTTGTTAGTCTTATAATACCTTCCTTTGCCATTTTTTCAAGGTATAAATGGAGAGGTGGTAGACTAATCATGGCCTCTAGAGAAGCGGTGGGAGTTGTGTGTAAGGCTCCCGTAATGAGCAAGCAGGCTAATCTTTGTAAACGTTTAAGTTTATCTACACAGCCTCTTTGTTGTAGTTTGTCATTCCAAACTGTTACAGCATAAGATACTATGGGTCTTATTATTGTAGTGTATGACCACAGAGCTTGTTGGGGTTTTAGTCCCCAATTATTCCCTATGAGTCTATGGCATGTCCATAATGCTTTGATTTCTTTTTGAGCAACTTTTTCTACATGTTGTGTCCATGTTAATTTACTATCCAATGTTATACCTAGATATTTTACTTCATTGGAAAAGTCCAGTTTTTTTCCAAAGAATATTGGAGGTGAGAGTTTATCCAACTTTCTTTTCCTAGTGAAAGGTACAACAGTTGTTTTATTTGCATTAACTGTTAGTCCATTATCTTTGCACCATTTTTCAACTATTTTTAGTGCATTTTGTAGCAGATCAGAGATTGATTCACATTCTTTCCCTCTGATTGTAATGACTATATCATCCGCATAGCTTTGTGTATTATATCCACATTCGTTCAGTGTGCTTACTAGGCCATCCACAGCCAGCGTCCACAGGAGTGGTGATAAGACTCCACCCTGCGGACACCCCCTGTTTGTTTTAGCCTTAGTAGTCTCATCCACCAGATTAGTTATGATGTATCTATTGGATAACATGTTGTCAATCCATTTTATTATAGTGTTGTCTACATGTTTCTGTCTTAGTCCACTCATTAGTACGCTTATTGGTACTGCATCAAATGCTCCTTCTATGTCAAGGAACGCACACAGAGTAATTTCTCCGCTATTTAGAGATTTTCTTATATTTCCTACGATTTCAATGAGAGCTGTTTCAGTAGATTTGCCCTCTTGGTAAGCATGTTGCTTTGGATGAATAGGATGCAATGTTATTATATTGCTCACTATGTATCTATGTAAAATCTTTTCCATAGTTTTTAGCATGAATGAAGATAGACTAATTGGTCTATAAGCTTTTGGAGTCTTATAACTTTCTTTACCTGGTTTTGGTATATAGGTTACTTTGACTGTTCTCCAGCTTTGTGGAACATAGCCCCATGCAAGACTGGATCTGAATATTTTCAGCAGTGTCGGCATGATTTTTTCTATACCGTTCTGTAGGAGAGCAGGGAATATGTTATCATTTCCACTGCTTTTATAAGGCTCAAAAGAGTTGATAGCCCATTTGATTTGATTAGGCCTGAAGATTTTTGATGCTAATCTCCAGTCATTTAAACTTGGTTTATCGCATCCTGGAGGCTTAGTGATGGTTTCCTTCACCGTTTCGCATCCAGGAAAATGTGTTTTAGCTAATAGCTCAAGTGTTTCCTTGCATGTTGCAGTATAATAACCATCTTCTTTTGTTAGGAGACCTATATCAGGTTCCTTCCTCCTGGCAAGGATTTTATTAATCCTTGCTGTTTCTTTAGTACCATTTATGGTACTGCAGAACTTTTTCCAAGATTCCGTTTTGGCTTTCCTTATAGCCTTATGATATTCTGTTAGAGATTTTCTGTACTCTTCCCACAGGCTATAGTGTTTAGCTCTATTGAACAGTTTCCTAGTTTTTGCCCTAAGGGTGGATAGGTTTGAGTTCCACCAGGGAACTTCCCTTTTTCCAGTTTTTGTTTTAATAGGGCAGTTCTGTTCATAGGCCAAAATTAGGTTTTCCGTAAGTTCATCCGTAATTAAATCTATTCTTCTTAGATTTCTTGTCGACTCTATTGGGCTAGTACCACCCTTAAGGTCGTCTTTGAACCCAATCCAATCAGTAGATTTTTTATTTCTATATTGAATTGTTGTTTTTGTCAGGCTTTTAATGTGGAACATTAAATGTCTATGGTCAGAAGCTGATTCTTCTGACGATACGTGCCAGTCCATAACTTCATTACTGATATTTTGTGAGCAGAGGGTGAGATCTAAAACCTCAGACCTTGCTTTGGTAGTGAATGTAGGTTCATTACCTTTGTTCACAATGTTTAGATTATGTGTGATGATGAAATCTAAAAGATTTTCCCCTCTTTGATTACAGTCTGTGCTGCCCCATATTGTATGATGAGCGTTTGCATCACACCCAACAATGAGTCTCGCATCATTCTGCTTTGAGAAGTTTATTACTTCTTCAAGGATTGTAAGCGGTAATGCTTCATCACCTGCAAAGTATGCTGAACAGAGTATTAGTTTTCTGTTGTCTGCTTTTTGTGGGATCATTATAGCCACGAGATCCCTTTTGCAAAATTCTGGAATGCCAATATATTTGGTATTATTGTTTATCACTATACATGCTCTGGGTCTAGATTCATGGTCACAGGATATAACTGTTCCCATGGAGCCCAAGCCACATACTCTGTTATTAATGGTCCATGGTTCCTGTACCAGTAGTGCTGTTAGGTTTTCTTTCTGCAACCTTCTATTGGCAATAGCCGAAGCAGCTCGAGCCTGGTGAAGGTTTATTTGAAGTATACCTATCTTATCATTGATATTTTTTCCAGTGTTAGGGTTTATGTATCCTTCACCACTGTTGTAGTTCCGTTTTTTAGTATTGTCAGTAACTATATTTGCCTTTATTGTATTTTTATTGGGTATTGAGTGTCCATCAACATGGTCCTCAATGCCTTCTAGGCCCTTTCCATTGGGAGCCCCTGCTCTTCAATGGATATTTATTTACCGCTTTTGGGTTACCGCTTTCGTCATAGGTATACCCTCCGGCGGGATATGAGGTTTTTCTAGGTAGCTTTTTGCCACCTCTAGCACCTCTTATTCCTTGAGCCGAGTGTGCCGGCCCCAAAGTCCCTCCAGCGGTCGTCCCCGGTGCCTCCCCTGCCGGGCCAGATGTTGTCCCAGCATTGGCGCCACCGAGGGCAGAAACCGTCCCCGATGCCGTCCCTACCGGGCCAGACGATGTCCCAGCATTGACGCCATCAATGGACACTACCCTCGGTGCCACCTTTGATGGGCCGGTTGATGTCCCAGCATTGGAAGCACCGGCAGACACAGTCCTCGGCATCACCTTTGTCGGGCCAGATGTTGTCCCAGCATTGGTGACACCGATGGACTTTCCACTGGCAGGATTCACTCCGACTGACGCCCCGGCGACAGGCACGAAACCCCCAGAGCCACCCAGAGCAGGTCGGGCCAGGTCTGGTGTTGACTCAGCCTCAACCACGATCTCAGAGGCTGCCACATGAGGATTCCGTGGCCCCTCGCCAGGGCCTACGTCTCCAGCATTCAGCCCAATTTCCTTAATGACGGCATTAGTTGAGCTAGGTCCAGCCCCAGCTAATCCATCATTTGTCGCAAGGCCCTTTTCCTTGTTTAATCCCAGCTCCTTTATCATAAAGGATATCCTGGTCATGCCCATATAAGGCCTGTATCCAGCCCTCTCAATTGCTTTGGCTGATGCCTCGTCAATTGAGAATGCCATTTTGTAACACCAGTCAAGTTTATTGATGTTTAATACCTTCCAGTGTCTGGTGTTGATTCCCTCATTGCTCTCTAGTAATCTTAATACCATATGAGGTTTTAGGTAGGCTTTACCTGGGATGGTTGCCACAGCTATGTGATTCCTAGGCAGTTCATGCCCTTGGATCACCTTTAGTTCCGCCCCCTTCCAGGGTAAGATAGGAACTAATTTCTCGATCCATTCCTTGGATCTTTGGTCTATGCATGTGATGGCTAGTATGCCCACCTTGGGAACACAAGATTCGAATCTTGGAATATACTGCCTTGCATCCATTGCCTGAAACACGGCCTCGTTTAGCCTTACCTCAAGGGTGGTTAATTCCTTGTCGGTAAGTTTTGAGTCGGTCTTAGAGCAGATTCCGACTTTGTGGCTGATGGCTTTTCGGTAGGACATTGCTTCAGCTTTGTCCTTCTTACTGGGATGCTCAATAGAGTCATCCTGCCTTGGCCTTTTAACAGCTGAAGGATGAATGTCGGTGGCGGGCTTGTCAGCAGGGTCTGTAGACATCCCACCCCTAATCAGAGCCTTCTTCAGCCTTCTTCTGGATGCTCCACAGCGTTTTACACTGTGTTGTCCAATATTGGATTCCTCACAGTCCTCTGTCAGGGTTTGAGACGTACTCGCCACTGATGGGATCTGTGGGATATCCACATACTCCATTATATCAGATAATGGAGAATTATTCCTAGTAGATTGGGCCAATTCAGTCCCTGTTTCCACATCGGAATTTACAGTCATTGGGGAGTCACACCCCTCCGACTGATCTATCACTGTTCTGCTGAGGGCCTCTGAACAACCCTGCAGCAAGACAGTGATACTGTCTTCTTCGCTCTCTCCTTCACTATCATAAGATTTTATTTTTTTAAAATTATCCATGTAGTTCCCACGAGTATTGAGGAAATATACGTCACTGCGCCCAGAGCCTCTTAGACGCAGAAGGCTACATTACAAGGGGATTTCGCCCGGTTTCCCCAGGAGTCGCTTCTGACACTATGTAACCCAAGTGCCATTCAGCTCTCGGCACGACAGACCTTAGCTTGGGTTTTTCATCCGTCCTCGTTAGCTTTAACGGCCCATGGGCCGCCCCAAGCGTCCACACGCGTAGGCATGAGGATACACGTGACGTCCCATATGACCGTCAAATTACCAGGGGGCACCGCGAGGAGGTGAGGATCGGATAAGGATGCACGATCAACGACCACCATTCCCCGCCCCGTTTTGTGAGCAGACAACAGACCCGCCGACCGTGCACCCCCTTTGCCCCCCACTCGTACATTTTAGGTATTGATGACAAAATACATATGGGTCTGTAGTTAGTAATTAAAGAACAGTCACCCTTCTTAAATATGGGTGTGATAAAACCTGTTCTCCAAACTGATATTGTATGTGTCTCTATATACAAGTGCATTTTTTACTCTCCACTACCATCTTCTTCAAAGTGTAGGCAGTGAGAACCGAACACCACATTCTTCTATCTTGACACATATACATCAACATTGATACACTGTCTCTTACATGCTCATCTTGCTAGTTATGCAATTTTTTTTTACATAAATTTCTCAACAGGTATCATGTAGAAAGTGCATACTATGAGTTTCGTGACAATGTTTTTGTGAAAACTTTTGTCATCTGGGAATATAATATTTATTTAAGAATCTAATAGAAATGTACTTCATAAAAAGGCATTTAGGGATTGTCAACCTTGTAGTGGAGAGTTTAGTGTTGGCCACAACCCATTCATTTCTATATAGTTATGTCTCCTTCCCTCACTTTGAGACCGTACTCAAGACAGGGCGATAGCTGTCTCGAAGCAATCTTTTATACATTTCAATACTGGTCTTGTGATGGCTCAGTGACTTTTACATATTTAATACCATTTTAGTTGAGAATTAGTGCTCATACTAGAGAACAAATCTGTAATTTGGTCCTTGGATTGACATTGCAATTTTGCTTTATTAATTGTCTATATAAAACAATTATATAACCTTACCTTACTCAGCCTCTTGAATCCAGTTGAATCCAGTATTGGACAAAGTCCTCCCTCTTGGACTTGTACTGGTCTCTCTCCTGTGTGACCCTCTGCCACTGCCAATGAGACTATTTGTGTTTGTTTCACAGAATAACAGCAGTGTGCGGAGATTACTACATTGGAGGCCGTCAATTTGATTCACTCAGCGATCTGGTCGGGTTCTACAGCCACTGTTCTGATCTTCTTAAGAGAGAGAGGTTACTGGAGCCCGTTCCTCCTCCGGAACCAGTCAACGACAAGAAGGTTCATTTTTATTCTCTTATTTTTGTTTTTCTTCTTTTGTAATTTTTGTGAAAGTTATTTCTGGTAAATCTGCACAAATCATTATAAAAGTTAGTATTTTTTGTTTAAAATAATTATCGAGGACATGTTTTATTCTATCATTTTATTTTATTTAACTTCTCAAGCAACTTACAGGTACTATGTCAAATATTAATTTAACACGCACCCAATAACAAGTTGCCACATTCCGGAGACTTGCGATACTAATCGTCTCACAGATCCAGACTGAAAACACAATTAAAAACTGTGTCTCCACCGGGAATCGAACCCGCGACCTTTGGATCAGAAGTCAGATACCTAACCAACTGAACCACGAAGGCCGACAAAAAAATATATAATAACTTATAATTTATTTTAAATATGAGATTTGAGGAAGTTTATTTTGTGATATGGCAACATTATAAATTTTCTATGAGTGACTTGACAGTCGTACCAACATTGTCATGAAGTACACTTTTTAAGTTGTTACTCGACAATCTTTTATGTTTTCAGAGAGTGGTAGCAATATTACCATACACTAAGATGCCAGACACAGATGAACTGACATTCCAAAAGGGAGATATATTCTTCTGTCACAACGATATGGGAGATGGATGGCTCTGGGTGACAGCTCACAGGTACACTTAACTTGACTTTTATATATTGCAATTTACCATACACTACCTACTTATTTTATCATGTTCCCAAATTTTGTTATAGGACTGGAGAGCAAGGAATGATATTCCGAGAGCTGGTGGAAGATCTGGATCCATCAATAGATCCCAACACCGTCTTCTCTTGGTTCCATCCAAATTGTACTAAGAGTGAGGCTGTCGATATGCTCGTTAAAGGTAACTTCAATAATCACTCGAATAAAAAAAAACTTATATCTAACATTGTGACATAATTAAGTAGGTACTTTTTATATGTATTTTCTAATCCCTTCCGCTTACTTACATATTTTTTTCTTTTCATCTACTGAATTTGACAATATAAGTTCACTATTCACATATATATACACACTTTCAATCTCTCTAACACATGTATACTCTCACACTTGCACACATTGTCTCTCTCTCTCTCTCTCTCTCTCTTATATGAACACCTGCTATTTGATCACCCAATCATATTATATTGTTTTGATAATTAGTTATAGCGTGTAAGAGGTGCATGTCATTTCTGTATCCTTGACTTTTTTTTGCGGGTGGCAGTTCTTTAGGACAACACACTTAGGTTGATTGGCCCTTTGTGATACCACAAATGGGGCTGTTCCCCCCTTACTTGTCCAGCCTGAGTGGCTAATGAATGTCAATGGCAGACAATACGGCCATCAGATCATCATAGAACAAAATTCACAGAGCTTCTCCTATTTAGAGAGAGCAGGACAGTGACAGAGAAAGTGGACCACAGTCTCTACTTTATATTCGTACATTCATCTTAGCATGTTCTGCAGTAATCGTATGCCTCCAACCCATGCCTTATGGCATAATTCCCTATGAGCCAGAGTCCCGTTAATACCGATATGACTGGCTAGTGAATTTTTTCTGAACGAGAATATCTCACTGGTTCCTCTGAGATCATATTTTGACCATGTTTGTTTGGTAATGGAGCATGTGCTTTCCTCAGACCATCTTTAGTTAGCACAAGCAGTCTTTTTCTTATTGATCCGGGATATATTTTATTTTATTTTTATATTACTTCTCGGACAAAACTAACAGGTACTATGTCAAATATTTATTTAACACACACCCAATAAATAATACATGTTATCATGGGACACCAGATCAATGTTATATTGTATCTAGAGATCTGGCAAGTTCATCCGATTTACAATTCCACGCTATATTACTATGACCGATTATTGATTTTTTTTTTTTTTATAAATCCTTCTAGAGGCTTCTTCACGACAGCTTGATATGTAGCTCATTGTGAATGATTGGCTTCTAAAGGTCTTCCCATAGTCCAATCTCTCGAATGAATCTTAAGATCTTCAGTGGGCTGGCTTCTCTGATTTGTGTTTCATCAGCGATGTGAGTGCCAAATATTCTGGCTCTTGTTTGCATCAGTGGTCCACATTCCATGAGCAGGTGTAGCGGAGTTTTATGTTCATCTAGGCAGAATCTGCATAGATGCATGTCTGCTAAGTCTATTGATTGTTGTTTTTATCATCATTATTTTGTATACATGTACTGTGTGATGTCCTTGCAATAATACATGTTATCATGGGGACTCCAGATCAATGCTAGATTGTGTCTAGAGATTTAGACATCATTTTAAAAATTGTTATCGAATGATGCAGTGTAGACAACACAGGAGAGATTAAAATATTAATAGACTATTAGTGGCAATCCTGGATTCTTCTAAAGCTTAGATACTCGTTGTAGCTACCTAATTTATATTTTTTGTGGGCATTCAGCTAATGGTGGCTTATGTTTTTTTTTTTTTGACATTTTTATACTTAGATTTAACTTAATTGTTTGATTTTTGTAGCCGGACCTGGCAGTTTTCTGGTTCGTCCCTCTGATAATTCACCTGGAGACTATTCCCTGTTCTTCCACATCAACAATCAGATACAGAGGTTCCGCATTGAGAAGAAGGGAGTGCGCTATCTGATGGGCGGGAGGACATTTGAATGTTTGGACGCCGTCATCAACCGTTACAGGAAGGAGCAGATTGTGGAGGGGCATACTCTGGTTCAACCCGTAAGTAAACATTCTAATAATTATTTTACATAAAGTAAGGACAGTATCAAAACCAAGTTGTAGTTAGATCTAGTTAGACACCAAATACATTTAACAAAATCATTCCATATCTTTCCATGCTTCAGGTAACATATTGAAAATTTTTGAACTATGGGGGAATTTTTTTTTTTTTTTGCGGGTGGCAGTTCTTGAGGAGAACACACTTAGGCCAATTTGGCCCTTTGTGATACCACATTGGGGTTGTCCTCCCACTCACTCATCCCCCCTGAACCAGCCTGAGCGGCTAATGAATGTCATAATGTCTGCGATGTCGGCCGACGCTATGTCAATTAAATCATCATAGAAGAAACTTCCCAAGGAGCCTCTTCTAATTCTAGAGAGAGCAGGACAGTGACAGAGGAAGTGGACCACTGTCTCCTCCTCCTCCTCGTCCTGGCATGCTCTGCAGTAATCGTATGCCTCCAGCCCCAGCCTTCTGGCATGCTTTCCTATAACCCAGTGTCCCGTTAATACTGATATGACTCTGGCAAGTGAATCTCTTCTGAACGAGAGTATTTCTCTGGTTCTTCTGAGATCATATTTTGGCCATGTTTGTCTGGCAATGGAGCATGTGCTCTCCTCAGACCACCTTTGGTCAGCATAAGCAATAATTTTCTCACTGACCCGGAGTTTACATGTTGCCATGGGGACTATGGGGGAATGGTCTTTGGGTAAGTTCAAAAAGATAAAGCGGTTTCTACTTACAGTTTTTATTTTGACAATATCAGCTGGTGTACAATACTTTATATTTAATTTACTCTTAAATAGATTTCGATTATTAATTATTTGAAACGATACGACAGCGACGTGGAGAGCTTCGTTTTGATCACGTCTAACAGTTGAACAGACAGGCCGCGAATGAAGCCGTGGTTTTGGAGGGAGGCCGTCTCCGGCTGCAACTCGCTCGGTGGATGCGCTCATATGCAGATAACTGGGTTGCCACAGTACCGAGAAAAGAAAGTTGCATTGTGCGAATGTGGTTTTTGTATTTTTGTTCATAAATATTGACTTTTGAGCAAAGCAACAGAGAGGAGCCAGTGAGGTTGATAATTGTATTTTCTTATGTACCTACTGTTTATAATCAATCATTAAAATAAATTCATAAAGTTCTGTCTCTGTCCGTTTTCAAAAAGTTACATCAAATCAAACATTAACTTAGTACCCATTCAGAGTTCAAATCTTTGAACGGAGCATGTGCATTATCAGGCGGAAATCCACAATTGTTTTTGTAGACAGTTCACTATTGATAAAATTATGACATATAGGCCCGGTATTACAGTTGGCCCTCAACTCATTGAGTTTGTTGAACTCAAGATTAATGTTAAGGGGAGATTGAATCCATTTCCGTATTACAGTGCAATATGACATGTCATTTACTAAATCTTCAATTATAGACATATTTTACTTTTTCTGTGGTTATTATCTGTCAAATTTTAAATAACCTCAAATAATACCAACTACAAAACGGGACGCTACGACTTGAAATACTATTGTTTTATTATCCAACATGGTAAATTTAATTTTTTTCACCAAAATAATGCTTTTAAATGCCCATGTTCATTTCAATATGGCTGTCAGTTTGTTTTGTTGTGAGGTGCCACCGTCAATACAACTAAAGCCTCTAGTGATAGAACACTGAAAAGTGTTTTCCCGCCAAAAAGTGTATTTACACGACAAATTTTCTGACGTCGTCTATGTTTTTAGGTCATTTATAACCATAGAAAGCGCAGATAAATCAAAATACAAAAATATTTACCTTTGTCATTTTTTCAATGGTCATAAAAATGCATTATGGAAACCAACTTGAAGAAAAAATAAATAATATTGGCATCTTATTACATTTACTTAATTTTATAAATCATTTTTTCATAGAAATCTACAATTATAACAAAGTATAAACAAAGGTAAATATTTTTATAACTTGATTTATCTGCGTTTTCTGTGGTTATTTTTGGTTTTCGTCTATGGTTGAGTCGTGTAAATAGTCGTAGCCTTATATTTATTGGTTTTGTGTAAAACTTATTTTTAAATTATGTTTCTTACAGTTGGCTGCTGAAGGACACAAAGCGGAGCCTCAGACGACGCAGATGTCTGCATCCGGAGCTGCCGCTGAGAAGATCTACGCCACGCTGAGGGAGTGCCGAGATCAGATCGGATTAAAAAAGATGAAGGGAATCAAACATCAGGGCTATCTGCACAAGAAGTCCGACAAGATTGCCAAGAAATGGAAGTTGCTCTATTTTGTTCTTCTGGTGGAAGGAACCGACACACATCTTTACTTTTACGAATCTCCCAAGAGGACCAAACCTAAAGGACTCATTGATCTGTCGTGTGCTTATCTATACCAGGTAAATATAAATAATTACACAACTGAAAATACTAGTCAATATTACATAATAAAAATTAATAAAGCACCATTTAGAGATACAAAATCACTCCAAGGGCGCTGTAGCTTATTTGTTGGCTCACAGAAACAAAGCAGCTGTGTTCAGATACAACGCTCGACATCGGGTGTCGGATGTACCTGAAGTTGCAGATTATGATTTATCACTGAACGCTTTCGAGCGGCATTTCAATCAATTTTAAATGTCATTTGTCATACATCTTTCTTTTAAGGTTATATTTTCACCGAAAAACAACAATTGGGTAGTGGAGTAAATAATGATCTCTGACCTTTTATTGGAAATTGGCATGCAAGGGTGCTCTACCTCTAGACTTCCGCTTGACTGTACTTTTAGGTCACCCTGTATATCAATAAAATAAAATAAAAATTAGGCCCTTATCAAAGTTGCCGATAGAACTGGTTAAATTGTTAGTAAAAATTGTTGACGTAAGTATTGTATGTTTCCAGGTCCACGATTCTCTGTGGGAGCGTCCCAACTGTTTCCAGTTAGTAGAGAGGGCCCTCCCATGTCTCTCCACAGTCTCCTACCTGTCGGCCCCCACACCTGATGCCTGCCAGGAGTGGCTCAACGCTGTCAAGCCCTTGTGTGTACCACAGCTCTCCAGGGCGCAGTGCAAGGTTACTCACTACATTTTATTTATGATTCTACATTATTATCACCACAATTTTTATGATTCTACATTATTATCGCCACAATTTTTATGATTTTACTTTATTATCACCACAATTTTTATGATTCCACATTATTATCGCCACAATTTTTATGATTTTACATTATTATCAGTACAATTTTTGTGATTCTAAATTATTATCGCCACAATTTTTATGATTTTATATTATTATCACCACAATTTTTGTGATTCTACATTATTATCACCACAAGTTTTATCATTCTACATTACAATGAATCCTTTCTGAATACTTTACTGACTGAAAATATTTTATGCCTTTATATTTTCAATCTTAAACTATGCCAATTTTTGTTTAATTCTACAGATCTCGGTGTTACACTCTTCCTTTTGAGATTGTGATATATTTTTTCTGGCCATTCATATTTTTTTTGGGTGTTGTTGAAAAGTTTTTTATTCATAACTCAATATATTTTCAGCAAATGACAATAACTTCAGTTTTTGCAAAGTTGTTGTAAATAGGTCATTTTTAATATCTTTTGTTTGTTGTGTAGGTACCTCGGCTGCGTTCTCTGCGTTGCTTGAGTCTTCACATCCTGGAAGCCCATCGTCTTCCGTATAAGCTGGTACCACAACCGTATTGCTCCCTGCAACTCAACCAAGTGAAGGTGGCTCGCACCAGACTCAAGAGTGGACCTGATCCAATGTGGGATGAAGAATTTGTACTAGAGTTAGTATTACAAATGTTGTATCTGTTAATTCAAAATGTATTAATACCATCATGAAACGTTTCAAATGGGGTTGACATCAGGGAGAATAGAATTCTTTTACTTTACCTTGCTCACTCTTAACACATATTATTTGTCTGTTATTTAAGCTACATTATGTTTCCTTCTTTGAAATTGTCTGGATCACCAATGGGATATTTTCACAAAAAAAATTATAACCTCTAAAAATTAGAAACAAAACGTTTTTTTGCTGTGTAAAAATTAAATGAGACATCATTTTCTAATTATTGATATTTTGGTAGCTTCCGAAAAGGCACCATTTTGCATTGATGCAGATTTGTGTAGTGTGTGACTTCATATGTTCCGACCCGTTGAACATTTTGCACATTTAAATTTGTATCTGGAAAAGTTCACACACGAAAAGAGCCCATTCTTCAAGGTAATTGAATTGAGCCACTAAGACCTAAATGCACACTATGCACAGTCCTAGGTAACTAAATATTGTGTTGCAGAGACATCACTAACTAAATCCTACGCCAAACTTACGCTCGATGGCGTAGCATTTCACATTATTGGGTATGAAGAAAAGAGATAGATAGCTTTCTATGGGCTTATACTGACGTTAAAAATGTTTTTTTTTTGTCATAACACAAACACATGTAACCAAGCTCCCACTGACAGCTCTGTGCCATGATTTATCTGAAATTCCAGTGATTTTTCTGCATTGCTGAATATTCTGTGTGGGATTTTATTTGACAAAATTTGCAAATACATATTCGACGAAGTCGCTAAAATCATATCCGTCGAAAACATCTTGTATTTTATTATCAAACCACTTGTAAAGTTCCTCACGATTAATCTTATTTTTTGACAGTTCGCAAATGTAAGTTTATGCCAATGCGCATGCGCTAAGTATTTAGATATGTCTGCAATGCAATTCTCATACAAAAACTTGGTAGCATCCTTAAGTTATGAAGCCACATGATCTCTTAACTTTAGTGAGCGACTGTGCATTGAAAAAATGGTTAGTATTTAGGTCGAACTCTGCATTCGGGCCTAAGGTATATAATACTAATCACTGTAGTACATTTTTGGTTCTCTGTTAGAAGTAATGCCCTTTTGGCATTAAGCTCACCACTTGCGTGAGGTCCAAGGAAATATTCATAAATAGATATTGTATGACTTGTACTTCTGTCTGCAAATATTATTTGTTACGCACACAATTATACATTATCATCATCTGTCAAATTTTTAATAAGAGAAATTTGTTTATTTTCTAGTGATGTTCCACCTGATGTGGTCTCTTTCACACTCACTGTTCACAATAAAGGAAAGAGAGGAAAGGATTCAGAGGTAAACTATGTACCATGTCTAACATACAAATTCATATTATTTCAATATATTAATACATAATATCTGAACCAGGGTTGTTGCTAACATCAGCGTCAGCATCCGCGGAACATCAGCATCTTTTTTTAATTTCAGCTTCAGCATTGATTGATGCTGATTATTTATGCTGATGTTCGAGCTGTGAAATGCAATGGGGTGGAGCTTATGGCATGTAGCGTTTTCCCGTGTTAGTTTTTTTTTATAAAAAGACCAAATAGAGGACCGTTCTTAAATATCATTTTAAAATTTTACTGTTTTTCATAAAAAAACATAACATGTAAGTTTGATGGAATATAAGTTGCTAAATGTATTTTTTGTAAAATTATGACACCATGGAATTCATGAACTGGGGGGCAAGTCCCGTCAAACAATCAAATCAAAACCCTCATGATTACTCATACATACATACCATTATGCCATGTCCCTCATGGGGTAGGCAGAGAGAACCGAACACCACATTTTTCTATCTTGACACACATTCATTGCCTCATCAACATTCATACATTGTCTTATATATGTTCGCCTGTTATTCACACTTCTTACATTTCCATATTTCAGAATATTGTTTACATGGTCGTGCCATCCTTTTCTTGGGCGCCCCCGACCTCTTATTCCGTTTCTGTCAGCTTTGTATATTTTCTTCGTCAGGCGTTCTTCATTCATTCTCCCCAAGTGGCCAAACCATCTCAATGTGTTAACTTTCATTCTGTCAATTATATAATTATCATATGGAGTTCTATAATATACTAAGATATTATACAACTCTATAAGATAATTATACCCATGATATGGGTAATCATGGGGGTTTTGATTTCGCCGCTTGCCCAGACTTGCCCCCCTGGGTGAATTGAGATGTATTGCCCCTATTGAGTTAATAAAGCAGTTGTTTATAATGCTTCGATGTTGTGTTAATAGATGGCAGAATTAACTGTGGACCTGTCTACTCTGGCCAATGGTGAAGAAGTAGAGGAATGGTATCCTCTGTCTGGTATAACACCTATCGGAGAATGGGGCTCCATCAGATTAAGGACAAGGTAATAATTATAATTCATCGTATTTATTACATTCCTGTATATTATAATGTTGGTATAAACTATTTTTATTTTATTTTAAATGAGACACACACGCAGAGAATCAACAATACATTATAAACAGAATACATTATATAAAAACAATTAGATCACGTTCTTCTTCGTCAGCCATCTCTCCACTGCTGGATGTAGGCCTCCTCCAATGAACTCCATCTCTCTCGGTCTTGTGCTTTCCCCAGCCAACCTCTTCCCGCAACCGGAATGATATCGTCCACCCATCTTTTTTGTGGTCGCCCTACCGGTCTTTTATTAGATCACGTTAACCCTCCAATTAAGCGTGTCCATTTTATGACACCACTATATACCTATACATACATATTATCACACTTACCTACTTTCCTGAACATAAAAATGAAGATAAAATATTAAGACTATGAGTGTAGTAGATTATTGTTGCACAGATTAATATACTATCATATAATTTGGTGTAACAGTCGATGTCATGAACATAGATTTTATTTAAATAAATAAATATATTGACGTTATCTTCGTAGTCACTTCATTATTTTATTTATAATACTTTATTTATATGCAGATCACTAATGCCGTAATTTTATTTAAATTTATATTTAATCTGTCTATTCTAACACTAATTTTATAACATGAGAAATTATGAACTAATTATTTATTTTATTCAAACAAGTAGACTACTGCTGCCCAACTAGGAAGCCCTGTTCTAGGGCTAGCAGTTCACAACTATAAATTTTAGGAAATACATCGTTTAATCGGATTTGGTTGAAAAGAAATATTTTCTCTTTTTTAGTTCATTTTAGCGTGGTTTGTAAAAAGGTTTTTTTATTATTATCAAAAGTGTTATCAGACAGGCAGATATGCTGACCTATTAGTCAAGTTTATTTTAACACATTGACATATTGTGCAGCAACAAGTTCCATTCCACGCATACAAAACTCTGTTTGTCAATAAATACCTCCAAGGAGTGCGCTTGAAACTGTGTTTGTTTAGCTTCAAACCATGACCTTTTAAAATCAATATTTTGGTTGAGGCAGAACATTTTATATATTTTATTCATTGTAAATGTTTTCTTTTCTTTTCCCTTTTAGTGGCTTCTTCACTTCAGCTTTGCTTTGTAGTTCATTTTGAATTGATGTTACTTGTAAATATAAACAATATAAGAGTTAATTCGCTGGGTCATTGGTGAGTGTCAGACCAAGGTTTGAATCCTTCTAAGAGTTTATTTATAAGAAAACAAAATAATCCAAATTGTTAATAATGTGTTTCAGATATATGCATGATCTAGTGATGCCCAGCGAAGAGTACAGTCCCCTACAGCAGCTCATATTGGAGCCTGGTCTTCTGGTTGTCAGAGCATTGGCTGAACTCTGTCATGCTGATAGGATGCCATTGGCCATGGGTTTGTTTGTCTATTATATATTTCATATCTTGTGACATTTACATGGAGTCTATTCAGTGTCCTTCGTGTGTGGTAAGGTAGATGATGTACCAACTCTATCTGTGGCCTTAATCTTGAAACTAGATTCCAAATTGAATCTCAATCTAAACTTTGAATGTACCTATCTGCTGCATTGTACACTATTATAATAAGCATACTGTGCGATATTGGCAGAAGAAACAGATTGGAAAAGATGCTAAAGTTTTGAAGTATTTAGATATGTCTCTGCAATGTAATTCTCATACAAAAACTTGGTAGCATCCTCCAGTTAGTAAGCCACGTGATCTCCTAATTTAAGTGAAAGCATGGTATCTTTGGGTTTTAATTAACTGTTATATTTGTCAAATGTTTCAGCTCTCCTAAGAGTTTTCCGTCAAGAGAACCGCGCTCCGGAGTTGCTAAGGGAGTTGCTCCAAGCTGAGGTTGCTCGGGAGGCTGATACACCGACACTCTTCAGAGCCACATCTCTCTGTACCACTCTAATGGACATATACATGAAGGCAGAGTGTAGCAACTTTTTACAGGTATATATTAAACTAATCAGTCTTAATAGTATATCAAATGTATTTTTAATTCCGAAATACATATTGCAAACTAACATACCTTGCTGTATAAATGACTACCGAATTATGATGTTAATTATAAATTATAGTCATCAGCCAATCGGCTTTTTTAATAACTATTATAAATAAAATAATAATATGTTTAGATGGGTTGATGGCAGAGCGGTTAGCGCGCTGGGCTAGTAACCAGTGGTCGCCAGTTTGAATCCTGCCTCGACCAATTTCGTTCACCTATAGCACAAGCATTTATGCTTAATTTAGGGAATTTAAGAAGATGAATATGTACTTCTTTAACAAGGAAATATTCATTTATCATTAAAAAAAAATAAATGAATATGAAAATGACATATTTAATAATGATCATGACCCACTAGTATATAAAATTGTATTAAAATGTATCTGTCTGTTGTTAGGCTGCTGTATCAGACACAGTACAAAAGTTAATGGAGAGTAAACAGTCTGCTGAGTTGAACCCAACTAAGATGGACTCACCAGACGATGCCTGCAACAACGCTGAATTCCTGCTACTCATTTTGGATCAGGTATGAACCGTATTTACTTACATATTTAGAGTGGAGCTCTGTCAGCATGCAATCGTACAATGGACCCTAAGTAACTCAACCCTGTCTAATCCTACATGCCACTTCTGTACGTACATAGATGTAACAATTTTTCAATTTATTTATTTTATTTTATTTTTATTTTTATTTATTTGGCTTTTCAACAGACTACACATACAATAAGTAACAATACAAACATTATACAGGGATAAGTCCAATTACAGAAAAGCGCAAATTATACAAAAAAACATGGTTATATCAATTTAACAAGTACCTACTTAAAACGAAGTAATAAAAAATAAAAATGAAAACAAAATTAATTAAGAGAAGAAAGAAAAAAATTACATACATATATATGATTGGAAGGAGGAAAGGGAAAACGGAAGGGGAAGGGGTAAACGGCACAAGAAGAAAATCGCTCGCATCCACTAACATCTCACTGTCGCGTCGCCAGCATCAATACCAAACCAGATCTGTATATCGAAATTGGGAGTTGAAATATGTCTTAATCCTGAAATGTTAAATTATAATCCTCACACGATCGTCGAACAAATTTATTTCTACCGTAGTTTGTATGAAATCTTGTAATATTAAAGGTTCTTGTATGCCGGGCGATCGTCCTAGGTGCATGATAGCGAATCAATTCGCTGAGTTCGGGACAATCGATAATTGAATGAATGATTTTATAAAGCATCACTTGATCTGCCACTCGACGTCGACTAGAGAGCGATTGTAGTTTGTAGTACTTCTCCGCTTCCGAGTAATTGTGAAATTGGCGGAAACTCTAAAAGTCAAGCAGTCGCAATACTTTATGCTGTACTTTATCATTCCTATCTATGTGAATCTTAAAGTGTGGATTCCATACCGATGAGCAATATTCTAATAAGCTTCGCACATAGGACTGATACAGCACCTTTACGATATCAGGACTTCGCAAGGGTTTGGTTAATCTACAGACAAAACCAAGCTTGCGTGAGGCCCTACAAATTATGCTATCATAATGGCAACGAAAGGTTATCCCTGCGTCCAATACAACACCAAGATCCCTTATCTCCGACACTACCCTCAAATCGGAATGTTCTAGACTATAAGAAAATTCTATTGGTGTCTTTTTCTTAGTAAATCTTATTAAGAAACACTTATCAGTATTTAAAAATAGACAATTTTCCATACAGTAAGCATTCAATCGATCTAAATTTCAATTTGACATTGGTTATTCCCAAAAAAATCTGCGCAGCGAGAAAATTAAGATTTTCTTTTGTTTATTTCGATTAATTGAATTATACATAGCTAAGCGAGAAAATTACAGTTTTCTTTGGTTTATTTTGATTAATCAATTTATACATAGTCAGCTTAGCGAGAATTTTACAGTCTTATTTTTTCGATTGCAATGCATGCAAATTAATTGGCCAAGGTTTGATGTTTTTTGTTTTAGAAATATATGTTAATCAAATATTTTTAATTGTGTATATGCAAACATTGGTTTTTTTTTCTGTGTTTGTGTATATGCAATTAAAAATATTCAATTTACATTGGTACAAGTTGGTAAACAAGCCAAAAATGAAATAATATTTCTGGCGCAGTTCAAGGGTGACATCTATGCGAGAACACCGTCACCTCACTAAGGACTGTTGCTTTCATTGTTTACAAATAAACCAATGTCTCAATAGACGGCGTTACAAAAAAGGGTTCCTTTGTTACTTCATAGATGGCAATAGTTATAATGTCTTATTTTCAGGTGATCATTTAGTCATTATTCAAATATATAGAACTTTCAAAATTTGCATTGATAAGGGGACTCAATAAGAAGACATAATTGGTGAATGTTGCGCAAGCGCATAAAGTGATCACGTAAACCAGCCGATGACAGGTTGTAAGCTCTGTAGGTGCCTTGAGTTCCTGGTTCTTCTATAATATTCCAACTATGTCTCTATTGAGATGTTGAAAAATTTGTCAAAAAAACATACATTTTTCTGATTTTTAACATATTTTGCTCCCAGACTGCTCTAATATGTATGTATCAAATTGTCATTGGAGTGCATGTCAAGTTTATATTCAAAAACTGACCCGAGGAGCATTATAAAGTATTCAGCATATTATTCATTGTATGCTTATAATATATTTTATTGACCGCCGTGGCATAGTCTTAAGTAATTTGACTTCTGTGCAGGCTTCCTGGGTTTGATTCAAGTAGATTTGAATGTTTCTGGGATGGCTCGTGGCTCAGATTGTAGAATATCTTGACAGTTTTTAATTGTATTTTCTGTTTGGATCTGTGAGACTATGAATATCGCAAGTCACCAGAATATGGCTACTTGTTATTGGGTGCGTGTTTAATTAATATCTGACATAGTAACAATTACTGTTAGTTACCCGAGAAGCTATACATTAATATAATATGGATTTTCATATATATGATTAGTCTTGCTTTAAAATATTACATATTTTTGTACACTGTATTGTATCATATTTTAATGAATATTATTTGTTGAACAGATAACACTTTCAATCTTCACCTCTCCGGACGCCTGTCCTCGTCCAATCCGCTATCTCTGTGGGTGTCTACAGAAATCTGTTGTTGCTAAGTGGCCCAACGAACGCTTTGTCAGAACCAGAGTTGTTTCAGGTAAAACAAAGTGGTTGATTTATTTTTAGTTAGTTCCGAAACCGGTCACAAATTCAATTGACACATGGTGTAAATAAAATTAAAATTATAGTTAATATTTGTTAAAATGTACCACAAAGATAAAAACACGATATTTGATAATGTTGATTTATATTGAATATTCTTTTTTAATTGCATATACGAAAACGTTGGATTTTTTTCCCTTTCGGGAGTCAAATGATATTTTTATTGACAAACATTTTTTCAACATCTCAATAGAGACGATGTTGGGATATTGTAGAAGAACCAGGAACTCGAGGCACCTACAGGGCTTACGACCTGTCATCGGCTGGTTTACGTGATCACTTTATGCGCTTGCGCAACGTTCACCAATTATGCCTTCTTATTAAGTTCCCTTATATGCCTTCTTATTGCACCACACACTCGATCTTTCCACTTATCTCTATCGTCCGCCAGTCTCTTCATCTCTTTGTATCTGCTACAGCGTACGTCACTGATTATCTGGTCTATATAGTTGTTTCTGGGGCGGCTTCTACAGAAACATTAAAACTAATTGTTATTTATCAAGTGTCAATGTCAATGCCAAATGACTAATTGTAATCTTACATCAGTATATAACTTTAAATAAATAAACTGTATGAAATTTTGTAGGGTTCATATTCCTTCGTTTGGTGTGTCCTGCCCTCTTGTCTCCGAGAGCTTGGGGTCTGGTATCGGAGACTCCGCCACCGACCGCCACCCGCTCCCTCATTATGGTGGCCAAGTGCTTGCAGAACTTGGCCAATCTTGTAGAGTTTGGAGGAAAGGTAAGACTATGTTGAATTATTATTGATATTTCTTTATTTCATGATATGAATATAAATATCCACTATTGCTAAAGTGTGTACTTATGTTTAGAATGCTCGTACCAAAATTCTGTAAATTAAATAGTCAAATCCGTCTTGTAAATGATATAATTCCATTGTGTTCTTTTAACTGAGTATTCTCTGTTTCATAGGAACCTTATATGGAGGTTGTGAACCCGTTTATTCTAAAGAACAAGGAGCGAATGGTCGTATTCCTGGATCAACTGAGTGCAGTGGGAGATCCTGGTACAATCAACCCTCATCATTATCAGTCCTACGGGAATAATTCCAATAATTCTTCCACCAACATTGACACGGGTCAGTTATCTTTTATTGCTTTATTTAGTTTAAGTAACAAACTGATCTATTACACTAATTAATACTAATACTTTTTATAGCGCCGTTCAATGATTCAGGATCATTTCAATTGAATATTTTCACATACATATTTTGTTATACATATATGTTTTTAATTTCCATACTGTATTATTTTTTCATTTTATTGCAGTTTTTTATAAATCAATTAATAAGTTGTCTCATGTCTTTTATATTATTTTTCGTGGATATTATTTTTTTCAAAAAAATCATGACTTTTTTGTCATTCAGTCAAATTTCTATAGATTGAAAAGCACTCTTTGCCCCGAATCCACAGTCCTAGATAACTAAATACTAAATCCTAACCTCACTGGAGTATTTAGTATTCTTATGTAAGCAATTGCGATGCAGAGACTAAACCAAGCTCACACTGACAGCTCTATGTCACGATTCTTCTGAAATTCCAACAAATTTTCGGCATCTCGTATAGATCGCTGAATATTCTGTGTGAGGTTTGATTTGACAAAATTACCAAATACATATTTGACAAAGTCGCTAAAATCATCATCCATCGAAAACATATTGTATTTTAGTCTAAACCATGCGTAAGGTTCCTCGCGATCAACCTTACTTTTTGACAGTTTGCAAATGTTAGTTTACGCCGACGCCCATGCACTAAGTATTTAGATATGTCTTTGCAATGCGATTCTCATAAAAAAAATTGTACAATCCTAAAGATATGAAGTCATGAGATCTCCTAACTTTAGTGAGCGACAGTGTAATGAAAACATGTCTAGTATTTAGTATTTAGGTCGGAATCTGCATTCGGACCTTAATTTCAAATACTTAAACTAGGTATCTACTCTATGATTTTTGTTTGTAAAAAATACATTTAACGAACAAATAAATTTATGAAATGATTATTACCAATGACACAAAAGTTAATGCATTTTTTAAAAATAAAATTAATGTTCATCAGGTAAAGAGCTGGCGACACTCCACCACATCTGCGTCTCCCACCTCTCTGAGCTTCAAGTCCTCGCCAAGACACAGCCGGCCATCAAGAAGTTGGTGACGGTCACTGATATGCTCACCAAACATAAACACAAGTATCTCGAGATGATCAGATAGGACAAGACGGAATAGAATAAAATGAAAAGGAAAAAAAAAGTCATTTTTCAGTCGTGACAAACACACACTGGACCAAGTCACGTAACAAAATAAAAACACGGAAAACTGATTCATAGACGTTGTTGTCGCAGCAACGACGCAAAAATATTTTAACGAACAATTTTGAAACTTTCTTCGAGTATATTATTATTATTATTATCTCAATGTTTTTTATGTAAATAATGTATTTCGAAGTGATTCTAACATTCACAATTGCGCATGTATGTAATGTTATTATTGTATCTCACACGTATTTGTATCATCACTAACACTTTTTATATTATGCAAAACGTATACCAATCCATAAGTTTGTACTTGTATTTTTATTTTAGATTTGTGATTCTAGAGTCTGACAGATTTTGGAAGAAATATATGAGCCGCCATAGTCAGTACTATTGAAATTATTGTAGGTTAAGGTACATGTATGTAGTACATTCATATGTGTCCATAACGAGTAGACTATATTGCAGCCCTGGACAAACTGCGGCCTGTGAGCAATATGTGTAAAAAAAAATAAACACAACAAAACTGGCATTTTTCTCGCTGCGTGCATTTTTGTGACAAATTATTTATGAAAGGGTTTTTTTTATTGAAATAATTAATGGAAAACTGAAAATTTTCAGAGAAGCAATCTTTTTTATTTTATGATATCTTTTTTGTTTGTGAAAAATTTATTTATTCTCCATATTTGTAAAATTTCACAACTGAGATTTCTAATGAAGTGTTAGGAGGGAAGTTAGTATTTTACATCTGCGACCCCTCGTACACTTTGAATTCCTGAATGTGGCCCTTTAAAGAATACTTTTATGATTTTTAAGGCTCTAAATGACTTTGCTCCGCATTACATTCAACAATGTGCTATCAAAAAGACATCTTACATTGAGATGGTCTAAATCACAGATTACCAATTATATAAAGGAATTGAACAGAGTCAAACAGCATACTATGATAGTAGTTTCAGTTTAAATAGGTCTTTAACCTTTTCACAACGGATATGAAAGAGAACTCGCGGTAACTATGGATGGACATACTTGCTGTACGTACTGCTGAAGCATCTAGAGATGACACTTGTCTTTTAGGCATGGAGGCACGGTTGTCATGTATACGTGATGCTCTTCGTCGAAGGTTTATTAAGGATAAATTATATGTGGAAAATATAAGTGGAACTTGAAGCATTGACATTTTCACTAAATTTAATGCTGGCCTTACTGCTGGTTTTGCTTGTACAGGCTAAGTTTATGGCCAGCACAAGACAAATTTGTTTTGTGGAGCCTACAATAAAGTCGTGACGCCATTGCAGTGATCTTGTATCACAAAACGGCACTTTGTTTTTTATTATTGCCACAAATCTTCCTCAATCTGACAAACTCTATCGTGATGTTATTAGTAGCATAGTGGAACCTCTGTATCGGAATAAACTTCATATATATGAATTATTTATGTGAGAAAAACTCAGTGTTCGAGGCGGACATTAATATCCTGTTTAATTTATCAAGTAAAATATACAAAACTGATAGGAATGGAACGAGAGGTTGCAGTCGTTCAAGAGATGGATAACGCGACAACTAAATGAACGACATTCTGAAAGACGGAAATGTAAGAGTCTTGAAAAACAGACAATCGTATTTGAGATGATGCATGAATGTTGATGAGGCGAGGGACGCGTGTTAAGATAGAATAATGTGACATTCTGTTCTCTCTGCCTACCATGTGAGGGACGTGACTTAATGATATGCATATATAATTATAATATGGAGCACACGGATTTAACTATTAATGTTAAACATGTCGTTTCCTGTAATATGTATTTATCTGAGATCTCTCTATATTTGATCGGAAACTGCTTCAAAAGATTTTTTTATATATTTAGGACTTGACCGATGTGCCGGTTCCACAGGATTATAATATTTTGTAATAAATAGAGATTATTTTATGTATTTAGTATCTTACGAGACAGTAACAACTGCCATTTGAACTGTGCCTAAGACAATTTTAGTCAATCGACAATCTGAACACAGTACTGAACATCAGTATTAACAGAAATATATATTTGTTTTTATAAATAGCGCTCTTGAGAGTGCGTTAACAAATGTGTCAGTATTTATGTGTAGTTTTTTATTTATCAATTTTAATTACAGGAAAACCTCAAATTTACGTTATCCTTCAAATTGAAAAAGTGTAAATTTGAAGAAATAATGAATTGAAACGTCAACAAGGGAATATTAAAATCAATTTTTACTCCTCACTAACCCAAGGGGATTTAGTGGGGAGTTATAATGTCGCAATTTTTAAGGGTATTTTTTTTTATTCCAGATTATCAAATAGTTTCATCACAATGTATCTGTGTATGAGTGCTATGTGCTATGTACGGCGTGTTTATTTTACTTTATCCATTATAGACTAAATTATTAATTTGATTCTTTACAAATATTGCAAATATGTTTATCGAATACTCGCTAAAACTTTAAATATTAAAAAATAGCGTTGGCCACAACCCACTCGTTTTTTTTTTAGATATCAAAATTGAACACTGTTGTGCATGTTCATTAATATATGGAACATTTTTATATAATGATGGTATGTTCATAAAAGGAACCCAAAGACAAAAATTATGCTTTTAATACTTGTAAAATACTAGTTTTATACATAAGATTTTTATTATAATATACTAGATGCAGTACTCCGTGCAAAAAGTGAGTCATGTATTTCCTTACATTTCAACACATCTTAGGTAAGTGTTCTGTAAACTGTAATGATTAAAATTTTTTTAGACAAATAAATCCGAAAACAATTCACATTAGTCATTATTCTCTATAGAAAAATGATGTGGTTTGGAACCAAAACGTCAAAACCCCCCGGAAAAATGCCTCACTTCGATTCATACAAAATTTGCTAATTACGACATCTACTATATTATAATAAAAATCTATGGTTTTATATAGAGTGAATTGGGACATTTATTTTTCAACATAATTTGAAGGAAAACATAAATTTGAGGAGTGTATTGTGTCAGTATTTATTCTAAGTTTTCTTTATATTCTCAATTTTAATTTAATTTGTGTATGAATCTTAAGTAAGATATTTATTAAAAAACATTCATCTTCCTACCTATCTATATCTTGAATAACAATTTATTCAATTATATTCTTGTATATCCACACATAATTATGTATATTTATATAATTTATTGAATTGTATTCATGTATATCTCATATAAGATGTATTTATTTATATACATATATTTATAAATATCTCACATAATGTTCATGTTTATCTTAAATAATGTTTTTTTTTAATATCTATTTTGTATTACCTGCTTTTATATATTTTAATTAACAAAATTATTTTACCATTTAAAATTTTTGTATTTTTTTTCAATTTTAGATTTAAGACATACACTCGGTCTCAAAATGTATGATTTTGTGCCCATTTACAGGATTTTTTTTTGTTAATTTATGGCATTTATAAGCATTTGTGATAAGATTAGTTAATATGTGACTATGAACCCGAAATCAATCAACGTCATTTGTCTCGAAAATGTGGCAACTTTTTTTGGGTGCTTGTTAATTTAATATTTGTTAAAAAGATGCTCACTTTTTCCAAATGATTTTTTTTTAATTAATTGTAATTTTGTATTGAAAATTAGGTTGATTTGCAAACAATTTAGTTCATTTACTACATACTTGTAATTTACATTGGAGTAGTTTACAATGTGAATAACCGAATTAATGACGTTATTTCCAAATTAATTCTACTTATATTTATTGTATCACATTAACGAGGTATTATGTAAACAAATTTTTATACGTACGTAATATAGTTAGGAATATAGAAAATAAGATTTTCTGAGGCATTCACATCGAATTTTTATCATTTGTTAATAATAATATTATTAATATACTTTACAAATATACATGCAGTCTTATTTATAATATTTACTTTTATTAAAGTTAGATTTACGACCCAAAGTACTAGATTGATTTCCATTTGAAACATATATTAATAGTAAAATATAAAATAACGTCCTTTTTTTAACTATACTATGTTGTATTATTAAAATATAATTTTATTTCAATATTAATATTTTAATTTAAAATGTGTCATAAAGATTTATAATTTTCACTTTTATAACTTCTATGTAGCTATGAGATTGAGCAAAATGTTTATAAATATATATTTTTTCTCTATTTTAAGTATCTTTGGTAGCGACTATTTCAAGTTATATTTCTGATTTATTCACATTCCATCTGTGGTTTATCTCACTTTTATATTTGTTAATTTTGTCGACGGATAATTCGTGGTGAAACTCCATTATACTAGGTATAAATGAAAACACTAATTAGTTTTAGTTTCACTATTTAGTTTCACTATTCACTTTTATATGTTTATGAATAAGACTGTCAGTTCTTGTAGTTTTTAGTTATGGATTCTTGTACGATATATATTTACAACAAATAATTGTAATCACATGTTTGATGACTTTTTATTGCAGAATAATTTATTTAGATCCTTGGTAATGTATTTATAACGCGTATAATATTTGTTATAAGAAAAAAGTCTGAAGATTAGCCCCAAAGGGTCATAATATGAAATAACCAAGAGAGAAAAAGGCTTTATTCTTATCAATACATACCTATTATTACTATATGTATTTTACTTATTCATCTATGTATATATTTATATTACTAGAATATGAAATAACCAAACTTTTGTTTTTACTGTGAATTTAATATGATATGGTTCTTCTTCCATCCAATCAGTGATACCATCCCAGAGAAACAATTATTTCATGGGAAATTATTTTATTGTGTGGGCAGGGTTAGTAAATAAATGAACATGTCATATTTTCTTGTTTCGATGACGATTTCATCAGCTCTCGTGTGAAATTGATAAAATGTTATATTTCCAGTAAAAGTAATACATACCTTTTAAAAAAAACTGCTATACAAGACTGGTTATTTTTTCGGGACGTTCTTAAACAAACATGCAATGATTTATGTTTTGATTACCTACACTGCACTCGGCACTTCTGCGCCTCTGTTGAGATGTATCTTACTATCTTTCTTTGTTAATGGGTCGTTTGCAAATTTAGTGCAGCTTATCTTTTCCCTCGCGATAGTAAACATTTATTATAAACAATAATAATCTTGAATCTATTTTTCCACTTTAAAAAGTGACATTGTGGTAATTCATCGTAACAGAGTTGTTTTCCGTACAAACTCAACGTGTCCCAGACACCAGTGCAGTACATTCAGAATAATTTTACTTGATAATCTTTCATAAATCAGAGGTTAAATTTATCACGTCGACACTACAAATTTATAAATTATGTGTTTAAAAAAAATTTTATTCAAAATTAATTTCTTATATTTTAATAAACTTTGTTGACTTTGTAGAAAAAACATCATTAAAATCATCAGAAATCTCATCTTCCCAATATTCTTTTATCAGCCGAAACCTGGACAATGAAATCCCGTGATCGTGACAGGATTGACGCATTTGAAATGTGGTGTTGGCGTCGCATGCTGAGGATTCCGTGGACTGCAAGAAGAACGAATGACTCGGTCCTTAAAGAGCTCAAAATAAAAGAAAGATTGTCTACAGTATGCAACCGCCGGGTATTGAGCTTCTTTGGTCACATCGCCAGGAGAGAGCCAGGTTACCTGGAAATATGTATTATCACAGGAAGTGTACCAGGTAAAAGAAGTAGTGGCAGATCTCCTGCGCGATGGTGTGACCAAATTAAGGAGACCGGAAATGACCTCTATTCGGCGGTGCGAGCTGCGGAGGGCAGAGAGGACTGGAGGCGACTAGTTCTGTCCATTAACGGCCCCATAGATCACGACCCTCAGCATTGAAGAAACGAAGAAGAAGAAGATGAGAGAAAAAACAACTCTGTTACGAGAAATTACCACATCGTTAGTTTTAAAATAGTGGAAAAATAGATTCAAGATTATTATTGTTTATATGAAATGTTTAACACTGCGATGTGTTTTGCATTTCTGTTAAAAAAATATGAGGTTTTGACGTAATTAATTGTGATGGATTTTTTTTTCAATTACAAGAATAGCTGCATTAAATTTTCAAACTGCCCAAGTATAATATGTATTAAATATATTACTTTACGTTTTAGCAATCTAAATAAATAATATTTGATATACGTACCTAGTTCAAAATCACACTTGTAAATAAATACATTACATGATGATTGTTATACTTTATAATATTTTCAACTCTAAGATAGTTTATTACATAATATTATAATTATACACTTAAAACAAATCTACTTTAGATTTGCACAGAAGCTCAAACTGGACTTATCACTTATTCTGCATTTCACTTAAAAGTTCACTTCATGATAATGTTGGTACTATTGTCAGTCAGTTAAATAAACTGAATTATGTTGCCATAACTCCAAATTAAGTTCCTCTAATTTCATATTATGACAATAATAGAAAATTTTAAAATAAAGCAATCTGAGTTTAATATAATAGAATGATGCTATAATTATTTTAAACAAAACAAACTTAATTTTTAAACTATTTGTGCAAAATTATCAGAAATAACTTTTACGAATATTACAAAAAAGGACAAAAAATTCATAACTGTAGGTAATATTGTTTTTATTGTATGACAACACCAAATGCAATCATACCAACTTAACCACGAAGTGCATTTTTAAATGAAACACGCTACACAATGTATTCTCAATATTCTTTGTGGTTTCCATTACAAAACCATAATTTGTGCCAAACTTTCTCTTGTTTACTCCCCATTACTATGGAATAGTGGAGAATTTTGATTTCACAATTTTAAGCATATTTTATACATCAATTTCTCAATGATATTATGTACAGAGTGCATACTAAGAGTTTCAGCATTTTTGTGTGTATGGCGTGTTACGTATGGTATACTACGATATTTTGTGCTGAAAGGTCTCAGGTCGATTCCCGGTGGAGACAGTTTTTGATTGTGTTTTCAGCCTGGATATGTGTGACGGTAAATGTCGTAAGTCTCCAGTAGTGGCAACTTGTTATTGGGTGCGTGTCAAATTAATATCTGACATAGTACAGCTGTTAGTTATCCGAGAAGTAAAATAAATATTCGTCGTTTTTACTCACTACAATTAAATAGTGATGATAAAAATGTGCATACATACGTAATCAATAGAATGAAAGTTAACACATTGAAATGGTTTGGCCACTTGGGAAGAAGAATGAATGAAAAATGCCTGACGAAGAAAATGCAAGCTGACAGGAACGGAATAAGATGACGGGGTGCCCAAGAAAAGGATGGCACGACCAAGTAAATGATATTCTGCAAGACGGAAATGTAAAGTGAACAACAGACGAACATGTATGAGACGATGCATAAATTTTGATTAAAAAATGTGGCTTCCGGTTCTCTCTGCCTACCCCGTGAGGGACATGGCATGATGGTATAGTTTCATAATTTGTAAGTGTAATTTTACACCTACTTCTTAACAGGCATCACATAGAAAGAATACCATGAACGGCATGAACGTCTGTATGTATGATTAAATTTATGGAGTACTATATTTTGTGTCCTCTGTACAGTTCAATCAACTACATATTGATATAATATTAAGTGCGTTGACTTAGACCTGATTAACTTTCCATTTCTTCTCTATTTGTTCATCTGTTAAAACTTTCAAAATACTCTGATTTAATGTCTCTAATTTCATAGAGTAGCGAAATATTTAAAATGTTAGCAAATCCATAGATATATTCGCCAACTATGCAAGCTTACCAACAACACAAAAATACAATAGGAGTTATAAAATGAAGCGGACAGTATACTAAACTTGTGAATATGAAGACAAGTCTAGTATGTGGTAGATTGTTAATAATAAAAAACAAGCAGGTTAGTTTCCCAAAAAGCTATAAATTATATCTTTATTTTTGCTCATGCTGCTCTCTATTTTTTAGAATGACAAAATAAATATTTTACTGTATGTATTTTTATTTTATGTTATAGTTTATGATTTTATTAAAATTATTTTTTGTGCAATAAATTTGGTAGCTATATAAATATGTATAAATATTTTTTTAATATATTTATATCCAACGCCATACTAATCTGACTCTTAACCAGTTAGTAACATATATTTATCTTGTATTGTAAAATTATAATGGATGGTCAGTGTAATAAAAACTAAGGAACATTAATCACGAACATCATTTATTATTATAATAATTTCGCATATTACTATTTTAAGTAGTTTTTTTATGTTTCGGAAATGAAACAATTTGTATTGTAGCAAATCATGTTGCTGTTATAAAAAAATACAAAGATATATTCATTTTATTTATGTTGTAGTCCTTATGAACAATATTTTTTATTTTTTTTGGCATAAATATTGACATTGGAAAGGAGAATTGACTTAAACATATTTTATGTCTAAAATCAGTCAAAATGAGAAAATTGCATAATAGTTACATATTGTTTAAAACAGTAATTTTTTCTGCATTTAAACTAATGTTTCAATTTATTTTTGCATAACACACTTTTCTCTAAACAAAAATTGTAAAACCATTACAATTTTGAAATCTGTCAGCGATATATTATAATCTAGAAAATATCGCCAATGAGTGAAATTTCTGAGTAACCTTATTTTACTAAAACAACGAGTATTATGTTTTGTATAAATTGATAAATAATTTAAAAAAACTTTTGTTCATTTTACCTTTCCTGCGTCAATATAAAATGGAATTGATTTTTTTGTAAAACAATAATAATATCGCAACACTGAATTATATTTTACTTATCTGACAATTGACCAAAAAAAATTTTTTATTTTAAATATTTTGGTACTAAACTTTCTGCCAATTGACCAAAAATGTTTTTTTTTTCTTATTATTATTTTAAGCTCTTTTTATAAATAATTTGTATCTCATTAGACGGCCATAACATTTTAGTATATACTACGATTGAATATTATAACTAAGGTAAATAAATATATAAGGTACGAATATATAAAATTGATAGTTTGGATTATTTGTATATTTTTGGTTTGTTTAGCGTTATTCTGTATGTTGAAAATGTTACACTTGTCAATTAGAATTTGGTGTGACGATATATATAAATAGGTGCTTCGTTGTTGATCATACCTATAATTATATATTATGTAATATTAATGTGTACCTAACCCCAGAAACCTAGTAGACCCTCAATTTAGTATTTTAACCTTTTAGATGAAAATGTAGAAATATACAACAATATTACCATTTATAAATATCACTCTACGCTACTGGAGATGGTGCTATAATTTCAATATTTTTTATTTGTTTATATTGAAACATTTTGCACACTACAATAAAAATGCACAATGGCGGGCTTATTGCCATTTGGTACTATCTTCCAACCAACCATATTCATTTGGTGACGTGAATAGTGCTTATGACACGTACCAATTTATGTGAGTAAAATGTAATTGAAAACTCACAAAGACGATTACAAAAAAAACAGAGGGGAGAGGAGAGGAGGGGACAAGGATAAGATAAATTGAAGAAAAATTAAAGTGTTATGTGTAAGAAAATGATTCCTCAGATTTCTTTTGAAAGTGGGAAGTGTTAATGAAACTCATTATATATTATAAATAAAAAAATACTTTGTAATATTTCTATTGGTCATTAACGTGTTTCATACAAGGTGCATCATCATTATGCATCTACATCAATTTCTCAACAGGTATATTTATCAGAAAACAACTTTAGTTCGTCACTTGGAGATCACAAATTTGTTTTTTTACTTGGATGGTATGTGTGCAAACCGCCCCCCTCCGCGGTGGTAAAGGTTCAAGAAGTTTGACGGCATCTATATCATGTAAACAGTGCATACTATAAGTTATAAAACATTATCAGGACCCTTAATTTCCTAACAAATCTATTCTGCAAAAGAGAGGTTTTATTTTTTTTTTGATTGGTCGTAATTTATACGTTGTACCAGCTTATTAACTATACATACATACCATCACACCGTTTCCCTATTTGGGATAGGAAGAGAGAACCAGATGCAACACTGTTCTATCGTGATATTAATTCATTAACATCCATGCAACGCATCATACAACACTCTACTTTTATTTTTAATTTGTACTTTCCCATCTTTCAAAATTCTATTTATATGATCTTTCCAACTTTTTCTCGGTCACCCCTACATCTAGTTCCATTTTTTGCAGCTTTATCAGACGTTCATTCTTTCTATGTGTCCGAACCGTCGTATCTTCTTACACAATCCTTTTCTAATATCTTCATTTCTTATCCTATTATAAATTGTTTATCCACACATTTGTCTCAAGGATCTCATTTTCACCGCATTCGTTTTAATTTTATACATCTTCTGCTATGTTCATGTCTCACTAACACACAAAACAATAATATTTTTATAACCAAATCAAAAAGGCTATACAGTAACTAGAAATGATTGAATTAATATTGTTATGTAAATGGTAAAATTGTTAAATATATTTCCACAGGACTTATTCTGTGTAATGATCAATATAAATGTATAAGAGATTTTAGTTGACTGAATAAATTTAATGTTTGGAAAATATATTCTAAAATGGCATTTCGGAGTCACATAACAATATAAATTTAATATTATTTTACCAAGAAAAATATTATTATGAATACATTTATTATTATTCAACTTTATAATATTTATAAATATATTATAGATTAAAAAAAAACTTAATTGTTTTATTTTGTTAAATTGTTTTTACCCCCACCATAATTCCACCTCTCTACTTAGAAGATTTAAATAGTATATTCTCAGAAACAGGCCGGTCAAACTCTTATGATATAGAACTACATATGATAATAATATTCATGATATGGATAATCATGAGGGTTTTGATCTCACTATTTGACCGGACTTGTCCCCCAGATTGGGTGATTTCTGAAAACAGATGAAAAGCAACTTGAAGGGTAAATACATTGTAAAGAAATAATGAAAGGCTATTGTTTTGATTCAAGTAAATATTTATTCCCTCAATGATTAATCTTCATAGGTAGGAGTCAAATTGTCAAACGCTGTTCACTTTTGCATAGCACCTTTTTATAAATATCAACTTAGAACCATCTGGAGCTCAAATTCTTGAAGTAACACCCCGTAATCTGCCATTTTTGGATTTATATTATGTGATATAAAGGTTGGACCTACTGATGAATACTCGGCGTATCTCGGAGAGACTATATTACAAATGATGAGGTTCTTAGCAAGATTGAAGAAACCAGGCACATGTTAAACGCCATATCAATAAGGCATGCAAACTGGATAGGCCATGCATTGTGACACGAGGATCTCCTCACACTTCATCTTGGGAGGGAACAACTGGCAACAAATCCTCAAGATTGAAACCAAAGACGAAGAATATATAAAGAAAATGATCTACAAATCTATATTAAATTATTTGTACCTATATATTTTTTTCTATTTTTTAAGAATACTATTTTTCTATGTTATTAGTAGAAAATATTTTTTCTGCATCTTATAAGAAGAGTACTATTTATTTTCTAGTTTATAAGAAGAATTCTATTTTAAAAGAATACTATTATTCTATTTTATAAGAAGGATACAATTTTTCTATTTTATAAGAAGAATACTATTTTTCTATATTTTAAAAGAATACAATTTCTCAATTTTATAAGAATATTATTTTTTAAATTTGATAAATATACATTTTTTCTATTTTACAAGAAGAATACAATTTTTCTATTTTGTAAGAATATTATTTTTTTAATTCAATAAGAATAATATTATTTATCTTTTTTTATAAAAAAATAGTTTTTTTCCTTTTTTACTGTAGAATACCATTTTATTATATTTTATTGAAGAATACTTCTTTTTCTTCTTCTTCTTCAGCCCCTTTCACTCCATTGCTGGATAAAGGCCTCTTCCTGAGTTTTCCACTTCTCTCTCTATCCTGGGCGCTCTGTTTCCACCAATGTCCCACCAGTTCGACAATGTCGTCAGTCCATCTCCTCTGTGGTCTCCCTACAACTCTTCTATTATGATAGGGTCTCCAATTCAGAATTTTGGGGGTCCATCTATCATCTCTCTGTCTTGCCACATGACCTGCCCATTGCCACTTCAGCCTTCCCACTCTTTCTGCAATGTCGGTGACCTTTGACCGGCGTCTTATTTCCTCATTTCTTATTCGGTCTCTCAAGGATACGCCCAACATTTGTCTCTCCATTGCTCGTTGAGTACACTTAAGTCTGTGGAGGCTTCTGGCAGTAAGTGACATGGTTTCGAGACCGTATGTTGTCACTGGCAAAACACAAGAATTGTACACTTTGGCTTTTAGGTTATTCGGAATTTCCCTGTTACCGAATATGTACCTCAACTTTCCAAAAGCCGCCCAACTCAGCCCTATACGTCTTGGCAGTCTGGTTTTCTTTACCCAATTTAATTTTATGTCCAAGGTATATGTATTCTTCAACAGCACCAATAGTCTTATTTCCAATGCAAATACTGTGTGAAGTTGAACTTAAAATCTTGGTTTTGTCTATGTTCATTTCCAGACCGATTTTTCTAGAGGCTTCATATAATTCTGCTACCATAGCTTCCAGTTCAGACAATTCTTCGCTTATTATTACTATGTGGTCTGCAAAACGGAGGTGATTTAAATACTATATTTGAAGAATACTATATTTTTTTATTTAGGATGATGAACTATGTTTATTTAACATTACAATAAATAAAAGAAAATGGCCTTCAATAAATGCGAGACAGTCATGCTCAAATGTTTTTGTCAAAACAGATAGTTAATCTACTGTAGAATCCACTTATAGAGTTGTGTCACTAAACCAAGAAATGATTGTGTGGTGAAATTAAATTTTACGCAAGTGCATCAAGAATTTAGTTAATTTTTAATTATTTAAGAGGGCATATATCAGTAAATCTAGTGATTGAAAACATGATATATTTAAAACGACTAATGCACTATTAAGTTACGTGTTAGTAAGGGTAACTATCATGTGCATTAAAAAGGGTTTATACTTGTGTTCAAAAACAATTTTTTATAGCATTTATGTGGGAATAAATTAAAAGGGACATTTGATACAAAAAATATATATTATATTATATACAATTACATTAAATATATTTTTTAAATAACATTATGTCCAAAATAGTATAGAGAAAGCCATTAGAAGACAACTAACAGCAACATATGGACTTTTTCTTTCTCCTATTCTTGCACATTTCCAAAACGTACCCAACAATCTGAAAAAAAAGTAAAATTATAGATATTTTTTTGAAAATAATGTCAAATAAAACAAATTTCATGATTAATTGTTAGGTTTATTATAGGAATATTTCATACACTCAGCACAAAGAGTAGTTTGTGGAGACAAGATCAATCCAAGGGTATTTTACAATTTCAGATTGTATTTTCAGTCTAAATTCGTGAATAGACTGTCATAGAGTCTTAAAAATGTGTGGAACTTGTTATTAGATGCGTGTCAAATTACTGTTTGACATGGTATAGTTTCCATCAAAATTCTCAAGCCATTCTCTGTAGAGGGCACTGGAAGGCTGGCTCAAGTTGTTCTATGATAATTAGACCAAAAAGCAATATAAACTAAATAAAAATTGATCTTTCTATAGCAAAAACATAATTTTAATAATATAGACAATTCCAGTTTTCCAAGGGATTATAATATGCTTCAGCTTCACTATTTCACAGTGAAATATTGGTGAAACTTAATGTTTGTTAGCATTTTGGATATTCTCTTCATTTATAGCCATTACAGGAGATTTAATTAGTTTTGTTTACCCTGTTTTATTTCTATCCATGATGCTTGGAAATAGAGACCGTAAGTAGGTGCATGTACAGATGAGAAGGAGCACCACAGACAGAAGACTTTGAAAATTAAATATTGCACTCTGAAACATAAGTACATTAATCATTCTATAAATAATTACAACCGAGAAAAGACAGCAAGAACATAATAAAACTAAAATAGCGTATGATTTAGTACAGTGATTTCGATTACAAAAAAATCGAAAGACGTTTAATTTTTAATACTCTAGATCAGAATGTGTGTATCAATGTTATAAGTAATTTCTACTGCAAACTCGGAAGAGAGAGCAATATAGTATAATCATATATTAATACACTAAAATACAAACGACAATAATAACTGAAGAAAATAATCGAATAATACATACCATGTTTCAAAGTTTGACGTGTATAGACCATAGATATAGAAAAACTCCATTGACATTTGACACAATTTATCAATGTTACAAGATATCAAAAATTAATCTAATAAATAGACGAATGCATTTGAACATAGGTCACGCTCAAGATTTATCTTCTCTTATTGGTTCTTGTTATTTTGCTACCGCTTAGGTATAGATTCCGGTAAATAATTTGAATATTTTCGTCGTGTAGGCATATTAAACACCAACTGAGCAATGTACCCCAATTTGCGAACTATACAGCCCATCTAATTTCAAGCTTTTTGCCGATAACTTATTGTAATTCTGTTATCACTTTATTTTTAGTGTGCCGCAGATATTTGACAATTTTTAGGCTTATATTCTTCTTTATCCTTGGCCTCATGTATGAGGATGACGGCTATATTCAATCACCGGCGAGTAGTGAGATAATAAAATTCCACCAAGAGAAATAAATTACATAAATATATTGTTGTAATTATATATTATTATAACCCTATATAGATAAATGTTAAATTAGGTACTCAGAATAAGTTAAATTGCGATATAAAATAGTAATTATCTAAGTCAATGAAATTTTATTGGAATAAAAATCAATAAAATTAAAAATTCAGTGTCATCTCGATAAAAAGTTTCTTCTTGAGACTTTTTCACTTAAAACAACTTGTTCAAATTTACCATATACAAGAAAGCCATCGTCTTCAATAATATTTTTTCATCAAAATGTTTGATATACACGTATTGTCCTACTCACAGAGTAATTATAGTCATACTCTACTCAACTTTAGCCTACAAGTATACTGTATGACAGTAGGCTATGACTCACTGCTGTCCTTTCCCATAGTTGAAATATCATCCAGAAACACATAATGCTAGTGGAATATTTATATTTGAAAACAAAACATGGTTTCAAAAAAAAATACAAGTAAATTAACCAAAAATGATATGGTGTTCACCCATACAAGCGAAATATATATATACTCAAAATAAATTAAAACTATAATCGTGAAGTACGAAATGTAAAATGCATTTCATATGAAATTATGTACTTTACATATCTATAAATTATGAATACTTTTCATTTCTAACTTTTTGTCCAGGAAAATTCAAACCACCAAAATATTTTAGTAAATATATAGGTACATACCTCCAATGTAAATTTAAACACATATATGTATGTTTACATAATGCAATACACTTGATTTTTTGAATGATAAAAAAACATCAAAAAACGCTAAAGAATGCAAGACTGACGCGAAGCAAACATTTCTCCGGAAAATCGCTATTTTGAAATTATTCGTTAACATGTTTGCTTCCTTATGACACAGTGACACGTATTTCAAAATGGCGCTGATCAAACCAATCAGAAAAGAATACAAATTTATAGTGTAACCCAATTGTTTTCATTATAATAGCAACACAACTTAAGACATTTGATAGATTCTATTAAATCATTTGATTTCTATGGAATTTAAATTTTACTAATCGCCGTCAAATTAAATGTCAAAGAATATTTTTTTTAATTTGCACAATATAAATAAAAATTTTTACATTATAAATCAGTTTACGATTGAAAAGGTCCTGAATAGATATTATTTTATAATTAATTTATTTTCGTGTAACGTATTAGTAGGTGTTTTTTAATTCGATATTATCGGAAACAAAAATGTTTTTTTTAACAGTTTCCCGTGGCGTTTTGATTTATGTTTAATACCAATTTAATTATTTAAAGATGCCAGCGATGGAGCATGATAAACATACCATGGCTGATAGAATTCTACGCGATCTTGCTACAGTTTTTGTGAGAGACCAACTTTTGTAAGTTTTCACATTATCATTAATAATTTAACGAAATAACCTACTTTCGATAGTTTTTTTCTGCAGTAACCTCATTAAATTTATCATTTCACAACACTTATACTAATATTCGTTGAATCATAATCTAAATTATGGTTAAATACGTAAATGATTTTCTATGCTGTTTTTTTAATTTGTTAAAACGGGCATGTATGGGGGTTTACATAACAGTAAAAATAACAAAATTCGCCAATTTAGGGATTTACATAACAGTAAGAATAATAAAATCCTCTAATTTAGGAATAAAATATAAGTTTTCAGTGCAAAATTTTATTTAAAAAAATCATATTATTTCCATGCTACACCTATTTATATTGAAGTTAGACTCGCTTGAATCAGTCTCATCATAAATTTATTGATTTTGAATATATTTTTTACCTTTGTTTATAAATTCTCCATTATCGCAATCTAATTCTTGGTATGAAAATTGGCACTGTTCATGTGATATCTGTTTATGTTAAAAAAAGAATGCTTGAAATATATAACTACCTAAAATAAATGTAATATATAAATCTATACTATCTGACTTAATCTACTAGATATTTATGGTCAATGTGTTTCTTAAGTAAAAATTTTTTTAAAGGGTGCAGTATTTAGATCTATTGTTTAATTATATTTTCCTCATTCAGAACATAATATTATATTTGTTTCGGAAGAAAACTATAAAATAAACAAAAAATAAATTGGCTGCCTTAAAACAGGAATTATTCCTAGTTAGGAAGACAAAGGTAAAAAGTGGAACACAACCTATATACCTACAACAAAAATGGTTGAATTCATGTATTATATACTTATTCATATAATATATATTTTATTATTATTTTATATTTCTATACATTCAATATTGTTCCAATGTATTCTGTTTTTAAAAAGTAAATAAAGAATTATTATTATTATTATAAGTCATGACTATCCACTATTCCATAAAAAAGTAAAAAAAATAATTGAATCTGTTTTATTGTAAAATAATTTAATCACAGTACATTCTAATTAACTCGTACATCACTATACCGACACATCCGATGATTTAAAAAATATTGATTTTATTCCTATTTAACAGTTTACAATATTATGTGGGTACTAAGTAATATTTACAAACAAATAATTATGATTGTTTACTCATTTACCACCATCCAAAAATAAATAGATTTTATCAGTTTGACTGTGATTTTTACTATGTAGTTCAGCATAGATTCCTTATTAATAGGATGGAAGTGCTTCAGAGGTGATCACCACAAGTGGTTTCTTAGTGTGTACTCTACAGGAGTATAACATCTAGCATTTAATGTAACTTTTATATATTTTGATGTACTCATATTTTCTACAAATAGCAAATGATTTTATATGATTTTTTTGTTGTAATATGTTTGATCAAACGATAAATAAATAAAATTTGCCTAATTTAAAAAATCAATGGTTTTAATTCATTAATTAAAATATTATATAAAACAGACTAGGTACTTTG
This sequence comes from Molanna angustata, assembly GCA_963576475.1. Taxonomy (NCBI): domain Eukaryota; kingdom Metazoa; phylum Arthropoda; class Insecta; order Trichoptera; family Molannidae; genus Molanna; species Molanna angustata. The sequence goes on along the minus strand of OY754977.1, from coordinate 802,526 downwards.
TTTAATTTCGCTATTTATGAAACAAAGTACCTAAGTACTATGTTATATAAATTTAACATGTACCCAAACATTAAAAATTGTTCTCATCAAAATTCACACTCAAAGTTGTATTGTGTTTAAAATCGTTAAAGTCATCTAAGTAAGTACAACTGTCAAATATACCTTCATCAACACCACTGAATGGAGAAAAACAAAAGTAATTTAAACAAACTGACTCCAAAAACAGCTACATATAAAAATTAAAAAAATGAACTAAAAGTATAATCATATTATATAAGTAAACAATTGCTTGATTGAATTAAAATGCACGTTTATTTTACATCAAACAAAACACACAACTAATATATAGGTTACAAAATATTTATTTACATCAAATCATTTTTTGAATTTGACACCAAATAAAAACATAGGCACCTACGATCTGTCCAGTGAGTTCCATAAAATGTTTTTTATGGCCAAATTCAAAAATTGATTCGATGTAAATGAATATTTTGCAACTTATGTGTTTTTAGTCATATTTGTTGTGTTTGATGTAAAATTTACATGCTTTTTGATTAAATTAGGTAATTACTTTATACTTTTTGTGCATTTTTTGGTATTTATTTATTTATTTATTTATTTTATTAACGGCGTTTTATTTATGTTTTCTTTGTTACTGTTTTTTGAGGTGGTTTTTTTAAATTACTTTTATTTTACATTTTTTATATTCATTCTATACTTGGGACAAACAATAATGCCCATTATGCTATTGGACTCACAAACTTTCATTAATTTCCGTAATTATTTACAGCTAAGGGTGAGGGAACAAATGCTGTACTTCATTGTGTATGTAATGCCTACTTACATACACAATGATCATTATTGTACTGTATTATATTTGTTCATCTTTTTCAGGGAGGAGTTTGATATAATTCCAAAAGAGACAAACCTCACAAACAAGTCACCCGTCATTCACTCTGACCATCAGATGGGTCTGGAGTCTTGGTGCATTAAACATGTCTACAACTATGCGTACTCCGTCCTTATGGAGTGCTACGTCTCCAAGAGAAGTCAGAAGATGAGCAAAGTCCATGCGGACAATTGCGACGAGGTCAACAGGCTGCTAATGGGAGCCTTGCTCATCAATCCTGACGTCACAACGTTCTGGAACAAACGGAGGGAGATGTGGCTGAAGAAGTTTCTGGACTTTCATCAGGAGATGAGGTTCACGAAAATCGTTTTGTCCAGGAAACCGAAGAGCAACGAGGCTTTCGCTTATAGAAAATGGTTGCTGGAAAGATATTGGACAGGTAAAAATATTTTATCGTAATCTGTGTTCAATTACGTTAAATTATCATTGATTCATACCATCATGACATGTACCACAATAACCAGTAGGGTGACCAGCAACAGGTATATGGGTGTGCATTATCTCAGTGTCAAAAAAATACTAGTCAGTGCCAAGAATTTTAATTAAGAATTATTATTAGTAAAGCTTAAAACTAATCATTATGATAAATACAAAACACATATACATTCCACAGTGAATTTATTTGTCTTCCGACGACCGTTTTGGAAGTCAAATAAATTCGTTGTGAAATCAACTTCCGCTTCCGTTGTTTGAAGTACGGTCAAAATTAGCGACTCTGCTTTTAATATTTACTAAAGTAACTACATTTTGAAAAAAGTTCAATAATTAATTTATTATAATATAGTGAACAACAACTGATAACATAAATACGCAAATATCACTTTTTGCTCGTCGATTTGGATGCAATTTGCAAAATTGCTTTTGACAAGTGACTACGTACTACCTATAAGCTAAAAAATAACACATTACCTACCTTTGAATCATTTTAAAGTAATCATATATCACTACATTACTCTTAGATATATATTATCTGTATCTGAGAACTGTTTAAAAGCATCACATTCAGAAATTCTTCATCGGAAACGCACATAAATAAATAGTTGCAATACAATGGCCGACAAGATGTCAAAATGCAAGAGATGCTCTAATGATGTTTTACCAGACGAACAGATTAAATGTAGTACATGTTTAGAAAACTTTCACTACTCTTGTGCAGGAATGTTAGTAAGGACATTTAAAAAAATGAATAATCAGGCTCTGGACACTTTTAACTGTATAACTTGTAGATCAACTGTAAAAAATATAAACAAGCCGTCTGAAAGAGATAGCAAGTCATCTACACCGGTCAAACACCATAACCAAGAGCTATCTGCGCAGACGCATATTAGTACTGTGTTGCCAGTAAATGTAATTAATAATCATAATGACAATAACATGTTCGAAATAATTCAACACAAAATAGATGAAAATTATAAAAAACATACAGAAATATTAGAACAAAACAAAAATATCTTAGAAACTCTAAAATTCATCTCCGCGCAATACGACGACATGCAAAAAAGGGTAACTTCATTAGAATTACAAGCAAAAAACTTTCGCACGGAAATTGACCAACTTAAGTCCACAAATAATCTGCTTAAAAGTACACTTGAAAATCACGATTCAAAACTTGATCAACTACAATATATAAATCTTAAAAATAACATCGAAATTAGAGGATGCCCAGAAACGCCTAAGGAAAATATAAAAGATATATTCAAAAATATCTCAAGAATTATAAAATTCACTTACGAAATAGATAATGGTGATATAAGCGACATCTACCGAGTCAAGAAAACGATGCCACAAAGTGCTAATCCAGGACCTATAATTGTCACCATGAAATCTACAAAGCTGAGAGACCAATTCTTATCTTTACACAGGACATTCTGTAAAAATGCAGTAAGTGATGGAAGCAAAACAACAAAAAAAATATCCGCATCTGACATCGGTATTCCGGGTGAAGCGAAAACAATATATATCTCCGAACATCTATCTCAGCGTCGCAAATTTCTACTGTCACAAACAAAATCTTTCGCCAAAAATAACAACATAAAATTTGTTTGGGTCAAAAACGGAAGAATCTTCATAAGAGAAAATGATAACTCCAAAGTAGTTATTATTAATAAACTTGATGACCTAAAACAGAAGATCTGACTAAACTTAAGGAATCAGCAATCTCATATACATTATAAATCTATGTTTGCATACTGTTTTTTATATTGTTTGAAAATTGAATTTGTATATATCTGTATCTGTGTCTGTCTGTCTTTGTGCATGCGGGTGTGTGTTTGTGCATGTTTTTCGTTCTATTTATTATTATTTTTTCTGGTCTGCGTATGTGATACTATAAGTTTGGATGTACGACTGTGTAAACATACTCTTTTTCATATTTGGTATTCATTAATTCATCTTGATTCATACTCCTGTAAACTCCATTATGGCTGATTTTATTGAAAATGACATGAGTGAGCACATAAGTATCGTTAATCATGTTATTAAAACTCCTGCGGATTATAAAAAACTGACCTTAAATCACAACAAGCTCAAAATTTATGCAATGAACATAAGAAGCTATTTTAAAAATATTGACGAATTTTTAGTCCACATATGTGATTTGGGCAATGACTTTGACATTATAATATTAACTGAATGCTGGATCAAAGATAAAACACCTCCAAACCATTTTATTAACCATACACAATTCTTTACTAAAAACTGTTCAACTCAAGCGGATGGAGTCATTGTCTATCTTAAAAATTCTCTATTTCCAAATGTCTCAGAAATTAACATCTCCCAAGCTTCTTGTCTGAAAATCGAACATCCCACAACTATAATCCTTGCTGTCTATAGGTCACCACAATATCAAGACTCTCGTGAATTTGTAGACTCGTTGAATTCTGCTCTCTCTAGGGTTCGACCAGCTGACGATATCTATCTAATTGGGGATATCAACATCGATATTCTGAATTACTCCTCTCCCAACCAAACTACTTACTTAGAACTTATGGCTTACTATGGTCTTGTATCATATATTAATACACCAACACGTGTGACTAACTCCTCTAGCTCTTGTATTGACCACATAATGATGAGAACAAATAACCATGTAATATCGATGGTGTATCAAACAGCAATAACTGATCACTACAGTACAATAATTGCCTTTTCTGGCAAAAAATCTTTGACAAAAAAGATCAGTAGAGTTATTGAGAAAATAAATATTCCTGAACTCGAACAAAATATAAGGAATGAAAGATGGAATGAGATACTTTCATCGAATGAAGTAAACTATGCAACGAATAACTTTATTAGGACTCTATCCTATCATATAAACAAAGCAACCGAAGTGAAAATCGTATCGAAAAATAGCCACATAAAAATTAAGCCTTGGATTACAGATGGATTACTATTCTGTATCAGAAAGAGAAATAAACTCCATAGAGAAATGTTAAGGTTAAACAATCCCCAAACCACTACCTTCTACAAACGTTACCGTAACATCTGTAACTCCTTGATTAAAAAAACAAAAGAAAATTACTATAGATCAAAAATTATTGAAGCTAACTTTGACAAAAAAGAAACATGGAAAGTCATTAAAGAAATTACTAGCCCACATACTGCTAATCAATCCCCCACTACGCTAAAAATAGATGGAAGAACTGTAGACTTTGATAACCAACCTGAGAAGATATTGGAACACATAAACACTTACTACAACAATGTTGGAAACAAACTTGCTGACAAAATTCTAAATCAAATTAATTGCTCCGAAGCTGAACTAGTACAGAAAATTCATAATTTACCTTCATTAACAAATGCACAATTGATATTTGAGCCAACCTGTGAATTAGAAATTATTAACATAATAAAAAGTCTCAAATCAAATAGTGCACCAGGCATTGATGGTATTCCTTCACACGTTATTAAAAATAACTACCGATATATTGCTAAACCGCTGGTCCACATAATAAATCTTAGCCTAAAAACTGGTATATTTCCAGATGCTCTCAAAAACTCTATTATAATTCCCATTCATAAACATGGAGCTACGGATGAAATTCAGAATTATCGCCCCATATCACTTTTAAGCACTGTCTCAAAGGTATTCGAAAAAGTTGTAAAAACTAGATTGGTCAACTTTTTAGATAAAAATCAATTGCTATCCAACAACCAATTCGGTTTTCGCAAAAATATGAGTACAGAAACTGCTCTATTGCACTTAACAAAATCAATGTACAATTCTGTAGACAAAGGGAAAAAATGTTTGAAAGTATTCCTTGACCTATCAAAAGCTTTCGATACAGTCTCACATTCCATTTTATTGGGTAGGCTTTCTCAGATTGGAATTAAATCCAATTCTCTGAATTGGTTTACCACATACCTAAAAAATAGAACACAGACTACTAAACTCAAAAATCATCATTCATCCTCTCTAGATATTAACTATGGAGTTCCACAGGGCAGTGTTTTGGGTCCTATCCTATTCCTCATTTACATAAATCAATTATGCGATATGGAAATTGAGGGAAGGATTATTTCATTTGCTGATGACACTTCATTGATTTTTCACGGAGATACTTGGGATAATGTCTTTACTATTGCGCAAAGAGAGGTTTTTAAAGTAAAAACTTGGCTAGAGTATAACCTTTTGACCCTTAACGTGACAAAGACCAAATATCTTACCTTTGGCATAAAAAATAGACCTCTACTATCGGCCAATCATACATTAACTATTCATGACTGCCATAATGGTGTACCTTGTCACTGTTTACCTCTGGAGAGAGCAGACTCTATCAAATGTTTGGGAGTAACTATAGACTCATCACTTAGATGGGATAAACATATAGAACATGTCACTAAAAGAACACGTCAGTTGGTATATATCTTCAGGAGTATAAGAAATATTGTCGACCATCGAACTATCAAAACTATTTACTATGCACTATGTCAATCCATCATTACTCATGGCATTCTTATTTGGGGCAACTGCGCAAATTCAATATTAAATTCCCTTTACAAGTGTCAAAAACTTGTAATCAAAATTATTTTGTCCCGCCCTATAAGATTCCCTACTCGAAACCTTTTTGAAAACTTCAAAGTCCTAACTCTACATCAACTCTACACTAAATGCCTTATTTGCTACTTTACATTTAAAGACACCGATAAAACACGATCACAACAAACAAGATCTACACGTACGTCATCTCACTTAAACTACCATATACCTCATCCAAACACTAGCCTTGCTCAGCGACACTATTCATATCAAGCTCCAACTATTTACAATACCATCGCAGATTCTATTAAAAATATCAATAACTACCAAAGGTTCAAAAGGGAAATAACCCTATGGATCATCGAATCAAACCCACCACAGTAACTTCTTTCTCATTTCTTTAACTTATTGTTTGTTTACTGTATGTATGTGTGTGTGTGTGTGTGTGTGTGTGTGTGTGTGTGTGTGTGTGTGTGTGTGTGTGTGTGTGTGTATTTTATATGGTTCAGTATATTACGTGTGTATGGAGAGTGCCTGTGCATGTATGTTAGGAAGTGTATGATCAATTGTGCTAAATCCACTTTAAAATAATGTTGTTTAACTTACAAAACCAAAGACTGCATCCAATATAACACAGGGATTATCCCTAGCATATTGGAGAGCAAAACCTCTAATTGACAACAAAGCGCAAGAGAGTGTCAATGGTCTGGATGTGTATGTGTACCCTTCCATTGTCTCTGTCTCAAATATATACATAATATTTATTTTTATATATACCTTTAATATTGATGTCAAACCTCTTAATGTACAATGTCATGTTTATTATAAAAAAAAAAAAATATATATGTTTTTATATTTATCATAATTATTATGAAATTCTACAGTTTGGAAGCCGTGTCAATCGACAGATTGAAAACTGTTGTTATAACTAATTGTTTTTGTTTGAAGGATAGCTAGATGGAAGGATAGCTGGATGGAAGGACAGCTGCATGGATGGATAGCTAGATGGAAGGATAGCTGGATGGATGGATAGCTAGATGTAAGGATAGCTGGATGGATGGATAGCTAGATGGAAGGATAGCTGGATGGATGGATAGCTAGATGTAAGGATAGCTGGATGGATGGATAGCTAGATGGAAGGATAGCTGGATGGATGGATCGCTGGATGGATGAATAGCTAGATGTAAGGATAGCTGGATGGATGGATAGCTAGATGTAAGGATAGCTGGATGGATGGATAGCTAGATGGAAGGATAGCTAGATGGATGGATCGCTAGATGGAAGTGTAGCTAGATGAAAGGATAGCTGGATGGATGGATAGCTAGATGGAAGGATAGCTGGATGGATGGATAGCTAGATGGAAGGATAGCTGGATGGATGGATAGCTAGATGGAAGGATAGCTGGATGGATGGATCGCTAGATGGAAGTGTAGCTAGATGAAAGGATAGCTGGATGGATGGATAGCTAGATGGAAGGATAGCTGGATGGATGGATAGCTAGATGTAAGGATAGCTGGATGGATAGCTAGATGTAAGGATAGCTGGATGGATAGCTAGATGGAAGGATAGCTGGATGGATGGATCGCTAGATGGAAGTGTAGCTAGATGAAAGGATAGCTGGATGGATGGATAGCTAGATGGAAGGATAGCTATATAGAAGGATAGCTGGGTGGATGGATAGCTAGATGGAAGGATATCTAGATAGAAGGATAGCTGGATGGATGGATCGCTAGATGGAAGTGTAGCTAGATGAAAGGATAGCTGGATGGATGGATAGCTAGATGGAAGGATAGCTATATAGAAGGATAGCTGGATGGATGGATAGCTAGATGGAAGGATATCTAGATAGAAGGATAGCTGGATGGATGGATAGCTAGACAGAAGGATAGCTATATAGAAGGATAGCTGGGTGGATGGATAGCTAGATGGAAGGATAGTTAGATGGAAGGATAGCTGGATGGAAGAATAGCTAGATGGAAGGATAGCTAGATGGATGGATAACTAGATGGAAGGATAGCTAGACGGAAGGATTGCTGGATGAATGGATAGCAGGAGTCAGGCATCACAGGAGAGCCAGCTGGAGGGCACACTTCCTGAGAATAACTTTTTTTAACCTTTTTTTCTAATAAAATTATTGCTTTTCAGGGCTGGAAACACTGGTTAGTTAGAAAGAAATTACACTTGCGTAGGTTGTAATATACTGTTCATGAATAAATACCAAATATTCTTTTTTTATTTTTTTTTCAGATGCGTTTCCACCGCACACATCGGCCCAATTGGCCGACATCACAAGGAGTGAACTTACATTAACCGAGTGCTGCGCTGAAAAGTGCCCCAACAACTATCACGCTTGGACTCATCGCATTTGGTTCCTCAAACAGCTGTCAAAGCACACCGGCCTACCCACGCTAGAGTATGTTTACATCGACGAACTCGCCTTTTCAGAGCGATGGATCACCATGCACGTGTCCGATCACAGCGGTCTCCATTACCGACAATTTGTCTTGGAACGTGCCATGCAGTTGGGAAACACTCCCTATCTTATAGACAACAATGATTCGTTGAAGTACAAAAATTCCATAACTGTTATTTTCCAAAATGCCACCTTACCAAATATAGAAGCCAACCTCGGTTGTCCGGGGAAAACTGAAAAAGAAATGATCAGATACATTCTTGGTACTGTGTTGGACGATGACTTGGATCTAAAAAAGTATCGGATCCTCTACCAGAACATCAGTTTAGCAGTCTATGAATTACTGCTAAACCAAGAGCTGACTCAGCTGTATACGTCCCACGAAGCTCTGTGGTGTCATAGACGCTTCGTAATGAACGCCTTGTTGAAAATAATCTACGATTACTTTTCAGAGACCAATCTAAATGCTTGCGGAATATCAACTCACGTTAATAATTATCTCAAAAAGAATTCCGGCAACGTTACTAGTCATAAGTTAGTTTGTGCTGAGGTAGATGAAGTCGAGGATGACGCGATTGAACCTAAAATTTTGAGACATCGTAACCATTCGGTTTGTACCAGCGTTTTGTACAAAGCCTTAGTAATTAACGAGAAAAATTTAGTTTCTCAAAGGTGTTCTTCGGGAGATACCTTTTCATTGAAATATAATAAATGGTTGAAATATGTGTTGGGATTCTCTCCTTGAAGTGTCCGCATATTTTTCTCAAGTGATCATTTCATATTAATGACGATAGTACGTAAAAGAAGCAATCGAAAGCGTCAGGTATGTACATATTTGACTTGGATTTGATCTTATTAATGCCATTAAATTTTTTTTTGTATTTTATGTAATATATATTTACCATTTTTATTTAACTACACATATATTTTTTTTGTATGGTAACCCAAATATCCTTGAAAACGGCAATTTTATTCAGCACTTATAATCCATTGGTTATTTATTGCTAGTCATCGTATGTGATTTTATATTTTTTCAAGGTTTTCTGACAAAAAATATTTATCTGATAATTAAATCCAAGATTTGTGACGATTTTATATTTTTAAAATTATTTTTATTTATAGAACTAACACTAAATGGAACTAGAAAAAATTCTGATTTATTTCTTGTCTTCATATTAAGTTTTCATGTTAAAAATATTGAATATAATCTTGCCAGACTATTAATATTAAATCATTTTCACTATATTTGACTATTCTTTTTGTTTATGACAACATTTCCTCATGCTGTTATTTAACTTCTACTTTATTTATTTAAATTCATATTAAATCTAAATGTTTTTATTTATAATGATCGTTTTTCATTTTTATTTAATCATTATGCTCGGCTAATATCAATGACAAATTTTATTTTGTTATTAAATTACCATCATTACTAATTAAAATAAATTACTAATTAAAATCACTGCAATTTTTTGTATGTGACAACACACTAGTTGTGTTGCTATTTAACTAATATGTTTATAATTAAATAGGACGATCATTTTATAGTAATAAATCTCATGATTTTGTTTCTTTCATCCATTTGCAGTTTATTCGTTTTTCAATATGGTTTTGAAGTGAACTAGAATCGATAAACAAACCATTATCTTTCTTACTAATAAAAATTGACTGCATACCCGTTGACCAGTGTTTTAGTTACACATCGTGTAAAGCCCGTGTAACAATTGTTTAAAAATCTTACTAACAAATAATGCTGTTTAATGACTGGGTAGTTGCAACAGACTTACAACAGAAATTAATCTGACAACATTGTAATTTCACACTTTCGCATATGCAGAGCCCCCAGCCGCCATTCTAATTTTGATGTTTATTGTGGTTAATATTTTCATATATTATGTTTTTCACATTTTAAAATAGGAATATGCAAAATATAACAAATAATTTCATCATAAAAATACCCATGTGAACAGGTTTGTAGATATCATCTAGAATTATGAAAAAAATTCTCACTATGCTCGGCATCTAACAATACCAGTGAATGGGAGTCTCGTTTGCAAAAAAATTAAATAGAACTTAAAATTATATATTTTTTTTTCATAATTCTAGTTGATTTTGGAGTTTCATCATGAAATTGAAATTGAAATGAATTTGAAATTATTTAAGTATTTATTTCCATTATTTACACATATATATAACAATAAAATAGCTATATTTTAAAAAGACTTATTATAAACATACTATGTACAATTGTACTTATTTACTGCCTCACTAGACAAGTCTGTTCTGAAGCAGTACTTTTCATGAAGTGACAGTTTCAAACATTGAAAAAAAAAAATATCATAAAGAGCTATTTTTTAATAACTTTTTGCTCCTTACGTACAACTATCACTAGTAAAATAATATAATAAAGATTTTTGCGTCATATTATTCCAAGACATAACAATATAAACATGCAGATCAAAATAAAATTTGATTTATGATAGATGACAGTTGTCTTAAAACACCGCTAAACTACCTTGGACAGGCGTGCAAGCGTTGTGTAAAATTTTTATGAGAGATACACAGTCGTTAATCTATTGATCTGCTACACAGCGTCTATTAACGTTTCAAGTATAAAATTTTTGCCTACACGGGTGTTAAACAGTTGTGTAACTTTTACAACACGTTTAATAGCAAGATTGTGTATGTATAACTTTTTAAACATGTTGAAATTTTTTTTTTTTATATTGTATCCGTATTATATATATTTTTTAGATCTTTGTTGAATTTGTACATTTATGTAATCATTAATTTTATTTGTGGACCTGTTTTGTAGCTAATGCATAATGTTATTGGTTTAGTGCCATTTGTTAGCTATATTTTGACAAAAAATTATTGTGCATAATGTCAAGTTTTGCATTTAAATGAGATGAATACTCGAGACCTTTTTTTGTGTAAGAAGTAAAAAGTTTGTAGCATAAAATGTTGCAAATATGGTCATATCAATATATTGTTAAATTTAAGGTTTAAATATATTTGAATGTTTCAGATTTCAATAATGTGAAATTTTATATTTGCTAATTGTTTAGATAATGTTTCAATCATTAAGAAATTATTTAACGAGTTTTTTTTAAACCAGACAAAATTGATTGTTCTCATTTGAGCAGGAAGACTGTTTCGGGTGACTTGGCTCTTATCATTTTTTTGCTGGTTGTGTTTACTAGTTAATAACGGCCTAGTCAGCCGAAACGGTCGGCCTAAAATGAGTTTGATTTAAACAGCTTCATATAATTGAGTTCTGCACCATATATATATATATATATATATATATATATATATATATATATATATATATATATATATATATATATATATATATATATATATATATATATATATATCATCAATATTGACAATATAAAAACAAGTAATAATTAATTCAGTCTAATTCCGTTTTAGATAAAAACTTTATTTTTCTATAGGCTGCTTTCACCGAGGTACATTAATTCAAATATAAAATAATCTCCCTTTCAGAATTTTAATTCTCGAGTGAAGCACGCTCACCGAAAGCCACCGTTGTTTTTGTAGACAGTCTACAAATGAAAAATTTAATGTCATTCTGAAATTACACAAATATTGAAGTAGTTACATAATATGTCAAATATGAGATTAACATTAAACTGCAAGAGGATTTTGTACTCAAATGTTTTTGTCAAATGCGTTGATAGTTTATTGGTTTAATCTACCGTAGGCTACCACTTAAGAATTGATGCTCTGTCACTATGTGAGGTAAGATTGTTTTAATAATTCAATAATCCTCTGCATCTTTTGATGGTAGATCTTTCATTCTATTCACAACATATTCCACAATGTGGGGTAACCAGCGATAAGTGTTCGGGTGTGCATTTCCTTGTAAAAGGAAGCACACCCGAATATTTGATTATAATATTTTTGCTTTTTTTATTGCTTTCCTAATTTCTAATGCTTCTAAATTATCCAATCTATGGCCCTGTTTGTGAACATGTAAATTTTGTAAACTAGTATTACTATCGAAGCTGTGACTATTTTCTATAATATGATCTGCAAATTCAGATAATAACAAATAGTGGTCATCATCGTCAGTCTAGTGCTGGACATAATCCTCCCCTCTGGACCTGCATGCCTCTATTTCTCAGCACTCTATCACTGACCTCCCGTTATCAGACCATCTTGGCTTGGTCAGCCAGGGTTTCTGCAGCCAGTTCTCGGTCGCCACTCCAGGGTGCGCTTGGTCCATCTATCATCAATGAATTACTTCCTCACTATACTAGTGGCATCGTATGATGGCCTTTTGATATTTTGGACTCATGAACTTGACAGATTAGTATGAGGGAACAAAAGCTGTACTTCTTTAACAAAGTATTCATAAATATCTACAGTAATCTTTGTAATGTATTCATACTGATTTAAAGGATGTTTTAATACTGTTTATATTCAAACATTAAATTTTATAATATATTTATTTTTAACTACATTATTGTGTTCATAATGTTATAATTACCTACATATTATTATTAATCCAACGTACCTATTAATATATAATGTACTACGTACCTATTTAGAAAGGTAAATTTTAATGTTTAGATTATAGTGTTGATAGGAATAAAATATACCATTTAGAAAAATTAAAACAAAGATTTCTTCATATTATAATTTTTATGTTGTTTTTCGGGCAACTAAAAGATTCTATGTCAAATATTAATTTTTCATCCATTCAATAACACATAGCTGCATTTTGAACCGGCGTCCTGGATTCAATTCCCAGTAGAGGAGAAATTATTTCTCGTTCAATTCTTACTTCTTTGCTCTGGAATTTAACATTAGTTGGAAGAAATTGTTATATGGCAATAAAATCACTACTTGCACTTAATAGAGATTTGACCCTTACCACAGCAGGTTCTTGGTTTTTTCCTAATATTTATTTATTTATTGTAATCATTTTGCACACATTGCATAATAAGTACAAAATAGTGGGCTAATTGCCATATGACAGTATCTTCCAACCAACCATATTCATTTCATATTCACTTTGGGAAATATGTCCCTAAAATGTGGCAACTTGTTATTGGGTGCATGTAAAATTAATATGGGATGTAGAACCTGTTATTTGTCAAAAAGAAAATTATATTTTATTTATAAAGTTATTAAAATTTTTGTACTAAATTATTATTTTGAAGTATATATATTTTTGTTGATTATTTCATAAAAAAATGTCCTAATCTTTTTATTTATGTATTTTGTATATTATGTATTATTTATATAAATATTTGTTTCTATAAATTCTTATGTTTATGCCAGTGAAATATAGAGTTTGATAGAAGAAACATGAATGTAGTAAAAAAAATATATTAAATTGATATTAGGAAGTTATGTAAAATTAGATTATTGAGGATGATAGAAACAGATATATTGTAAATGAGTGGCAAATCAAAGGACTTGGAAGGAATGATTGAAGATCCTGTAGTAAAATTGACAAGTTTGCTAAATCGATTGTCACAACTATGTAAAATATCATTTTCTGAAAATTAAATTGTAAAAAGTCAAATGAATCGAAAGCAAAAAAATAGCTGACGCTTTAGCCACAATAGCTTCATCTTCACCTACACTAGTTTAACACGCCATCCACAGATTAATTTTCATCTTTAAAAATAAACATGAAACACAGATGGCAAGAAGACTTGAAAGTTACCAGAATCAACACTGGGTTCTACGATGAATCCAGCCCTCTAAACAATTTTCTAAACTCTGATTTAATAAACACAGTTAATACATCTACAATTAATATTTTTAAAATATAAAACTGAACAACTTAACAGTTATAATTAATAATTTTTCACTTTAATTTTATTTTCCAATCCTGTTTCTACAATGAATCAAGCCACAGAGCACACTGTCTAGGGTGAATTGCCAAGAATCTAAGAAAATAATATTAAACTGTATGGAGAAGCTATGCATGAATCTAAATGAGGATTGACTTGCAAGTCAAAAGGGGGAAATGTGATGTTTGGTTCTCTACATATCTTGAATATTTAATGGTACGTTTAAATGAAATGGAGATCTATTTATAATATTTTTATTTATCCCTTTAATTGTTTTCTGTTAAACAAAAATATATTTGTTTGTACCTACCTGTGTAAATTATAAGAACAAAACTTTATACACTTGAACCACCTATGTTTGAATAATTTTACTATTGACTTCCTTAATAAGAGAAATAAAAATGAAAAATACAATGCTTTTTAATAACATAATATCTCAATAAATACTATGTAGAAGGTGCCCATTTAATTTTGAAGGAAGGAGTATAAAATCTACTACGCTACATTTAAAATATTTCCTTTGCTCTCATTTCCACACGTTCTGTAAACAGGGTGTTTCACTGTAGGATACAAGCTGTTTTGGGTGAAAAATCATATGGGAGGGGCTGTTTATCTTGAACACCCACTGAGCTACGGGGTGATTCAAAAAGATCCTTCAAAGAAGTAGTTTTACATACATAACTTCTAACATATCGTTTGATAACTTTCACATCCTTGTATCTCAAAATGCTGCATACTCGTGTCCATAAATAAACAATGTTTTTAAACGCTTAAAGAAATAAAACAAATACAATTAATGAATTACTTAGATGCATCCATAAAAGAACTTTCAATCAACATTAACAGAAAGATAAAAAATGTGTAGAGAAAGTCATGAAGGTTTTAGTGTCTCCATTAAAATTATACTTTTTGAGATACGAGGTTGTGAAAGTTATCAAGCGATATACAATCTAAAGTAGGATTGTTTGATAGAAAATTGTTTTTTTTTTGAGAGAGTCGCATTTAACTCGGAATAATGCGATAATATTATTTAACAATTATTATTTAAGTGTGCCATAATGATACAAACAAGTCTACCATACAAACTTTACCTGGCTCCTACAGTTTTCTTTGTATAAAATTAATTACGTTAATCCACAAGTCATGCATTAGAAAATGTGAAAACATATATTTAAATATCTGTTAAAGGGATCAGTAAATTCATTGAAACACGTAAAAAATCATTATTTTTTAGTAAAATTGGTTACCTACATCTTTTAACATAAAATAATACGTTCGTTAAATTGTATAAATCGTAAGACTCTCATTTTTGTATTACAAGACTCTTGGTCTTACAAGCTAGTCATGATTTCGCAAGACTTTTTCCTTCACTATTAATTATTGAACTTAACGAATCTGATTCTATTTAGATCTATACACAATACGCTATGCATTAGTAATGTAAAAATGCTTAATCTTTTAGAATTAAGTAATATATTAAACAATATAAATAATGTGTAATAATTTGTTGGCCTTCGTGGCTCAGTTGGTTGGGTATCTGACTGCTGATCCAAAGGTCCCGGGTTCGATTCCCGGTGGAGACACAGTTTTTAATTATTGTGTTTTCAGTCTGGATCTGTGAGACGATTAATATTGTAAGTCCCCAGAATGTAGCAACTTGTTAATGGGTGCGTGTTAAATAAATATTTGACATAGTACCTGTTAGTTGCCCGAGAAGCAATATAAAATAAATAAATAAAAATCGATAGAAAAACATTACAAAAATATCAAGGCTGAGGTAAACAGGTATTGGTATCATGTGACTAGCATGTTGTACCTATAATTCCAATGCAAATCACCGTGCAATGGAATCTTAATACTCAATTAAATATAAGTATTACTTATGCAGATTTTATTCACACATTTTTTAAAATCTTACAATGTCATGCTACTTCTTATAAGTCAAAGGTTAAATATTAATAGGACGGAAACTTTTATATAAAGCAAGTCACAAGTCACAGTGATGATACTACAAAGACAAGGTAAGTATTAAATTATTTGATTTTTAAATGTAGATTCATCATTTATACAAATAAAAAACATTAGGTACTATGAAAATATATATTTTGATAGTAAGGTATGATCAAAGGCAATATTTTTTATGATTACAGATGTATTACTGGTATTGAAAGTCAGGTAACACAGTGTGAGCAACTTGAGATGTTTAAAATTACAGACAGGCAACAAAATGTACATTCAGCTCGGATGTGGAATCTATTGCCGGAGAGTATCAGAGATGCCACTAGTTTGATAGCATTCAAAAAGCGTCTCAAGTCACACTTTTTATCCACATAACCACAAACTCACGTCACTTTCCCTTTGTCCCTCTATCCTTTCTCCTCTCCTATCCCCCCATCCAATAAACATAGTGTCTCTATCTGGTGTATTTTTTAGTTTGTTTTATTTTAGTTCTTGTTTTTTTATTTATTAATTTTGTATTTTTAATTTCTTCTTATTTTTTTAGTATGTATTCTCTTGTTAATTATTCCTGTAACTGATTGAAATTACTATGGTGGTTGACTGGTAGAAATTGCCTGCGGGCAATAAGTCTGCCATGTTGTTTTTAAAAATAAAAGTTTTTAATCATTATTATTATTATAAGTAAGAAGAAAGAAAGCAATAAAATCACCGATTGTGCAGGGTGCAAGGAAGTATTTGTTATTATTATTATATTTATATATTTTTTGTTTATTTTAATTGTAGTTTGTACAGGAAATCCAATTGGAATCTTCTTAGATCTTGTTGGATACTTTTCATAATATGCTATGGTAAATTTGCATTACGGTAATCGAATATTATTATTATTTTTGTAAAAGGAACAGGATTACAATTTTCTTATATAATTTACTAGTAAAACCCGGCAGACCTTGTGCTGCCTGTGTATAATTAAAATTGGTTGATTTTCATGAATTTAGGAATTTCTAATTTTAATATCATCCCATTGGTGCCTCCCGTCTCAAGTGCCTCCCGTCCCTCCAGTGACTTCTAACTCCCTTTAGTTCCTTCCGCCCTTTCAGTGTCTCCTATCTCCCTTCAGTGTCTCATAACTCCTTTCAGTTTCTTTTTCTTAATAATAACACCACTTTTCTAAAAAAAAAATTCCCTTTTCCAAAAAATAACGCGAATAATAATACCACTTTTCTATTAAAATAACACCTCTTTTCCAAAAAACTAAAGCGAATAATAACACCACTGCATAAGTAATACCGGTTTTCCAAAAAAATAACGCGAATAAAAACACCGCTAATAATAACATTGCTTTTCTTTAAAAATCACACCCCTTTTCAATAAAATAACTCGAATAATAACAGCACTTTTCTACAATAATAATACCCCATTTCCAAAAAAAAACGCGAATAATAACACCGCTTTTCTACAAAAAATACCCCTTTTTCAAAAATAACGCGAAGAATAAAACCACTTTTCTACAAGAATTACAAAAAACTAAAGCGAATAATAATACAACTTTTTTACAAAAATAATACCCCTTTTCCAAAAAATACCGCGAATAATAACACCGCTTATCTATAAAAATTATAAAAATAATTCTTTTCCAAAAAAATAACGCTTATAATAACATCGCTTTTCTTTGAAAATAACACCACTTTTCCACAAAATAACTCCAATAATAACAGTACTTTTCTACAAAAATAATACCCCTTTTATAAAAAATGTTGAGAATAATAACAACACTTTTTTACAAAAATAATACCCCTATTTAAAAAAAAAACGCGAATAATAACAGTTCTTTTCTAACAAAATTACAACCTTTTTCCAAAAAATAGTGAGAATAATAACACCTTTTTTTACAAAATAATACACCTTTTCCAAAAAATAACTGGAATAATAACACTGCTTTTCTACAAGGATTATTCCCTTTTTCAAAAAAAAATAAAATAATAATAACGCGAATAATAACACCTCTTTTCTACCATAATTACACCCCTTTTCCAAAAATATAACTCTGTTTTATACAAAAATAATACCCGTTTTCCAAAAAAATAACTTGAATAATAACACTGGTTTTCTACATAAATAACAGCCCTTTTTTCCAAAAAAATATCGCAAATAACACTGCTTTTCTACAAAAATAATCGTATAAATTCTAGTACAAGTGGCTGAGAGATAGTATTAGTCCTCGTTATCCTTGTTAATCGATTCAGAACGTTTTTTAAACGTTTTTATTGATAAAATAAATTGTTTATTGTTTATTGTTATATTATAAAACATAGGCTTGAGATAAGCGCTTGTTCTCGTCAATTGCATTATCAAAAAATAGATATTATCAGCATATATCAAAATACATTATATCACGAGAAATTATCAAAATACATCACAATGTCACAAATACATCAGCAGAAAAGGAAAAAAAAACATGACATATAAAATTAAATGAAATAAACAATTAATCGACGCCAATCGGAATGTAAAGAGTTTCGATTGGCATCTTGTCAAAAACACAATAAAAGTAAACAACATTATCAGAAGGCAGTGAATGGGCAAAGCTATTCATACATTTCATAATAAAATATTATAAACACAAAATATATTAAAGTCGTCCTGATGACGCTTGAGTAAATTTACTTTTCACAATTGAGTAAAGAATTAATCGACGCCAATCGGAATGTAAAGAGTTTCGATTGGCATCTTGTGAAAGACATAATAAAAAGTAAACAACATTATCAGAAGGCAGTGAATGATATTTGCGTATCAGCAAATAATATTTGCGTATGGAACTAAAGAGCCACAGCTTCACATCCAAAGAGCCGCATGTGGCTCGCGAGTCGCAGGTTGCCGACCCCTGTACTAGCCGATGAATACAACATTGTTTTAATTAGTTGAGCGTAGTCTGATATTTTGAATGCAATTTTAATTGAATAGTACCAAAAGCCGAGATGAAGATGCTTAGATGAATGTGCGGCGTCACAAGGAGAGATAAATTCCGCAATGAATGTTATGTGAGAGGTAGCACGCGATGTGTCCGCTAAGCTGATGGAAAATAGGTGACGTGGTTCTAAAAACTGCTAGAATACTTAAATGTATTACTGCACTGGAATATCGAGTGCCCGGAAGATAAAAAAGACACCCCAAAAGACAATGGAAGGGATGTATCTGACGACAATGCTCAGGATTATGACGAAGTGGAGAATCGCAGTAAGGAGATGAGATAACCCCACCACCATGTAGGATACCATCTAAGGAGGAGAGAGAAATATTCAATGTCAATTAATTATTTAAGTTATTTATGATATTTAAATGAAATACAATAATTAATGGGAAGTGGAAATAATAGGTATGTAGGTAGGTACACCAAGTTGATGCCATTGAAGTATTGTAATTAATAGGAAATATAATTAAAAGTATCTTATATAAACATTCTTTAAATTGCGATAAATTTTTCGGTTATTTACTTTGTGACGCATTTAAATTGACTAGTACATCTGCAAACCCCCCTATGTTAAAATTATTAAAATATTTTTTTTTCTTACTCTGACAGCTGTAATAGGTTATGGTGTGTCTTGTTTCTTATAAATAATATGAGTGATAGGATCACTCAGTCCATTGTCGAATGTTACGCAGCCAAGAAGTCAGTCTTTTGCTAGGTACCTACACGCCGTCCCTCAATCTTGCCCATCAGCAACAATAAATTGGAAAACCTCAAATTTCAGACAACGCAGGATGTGATCTAGATAGGAGACTGCGGATTTTGACACATTTTAAGAGTTCTCTGCTGCTGTTTGTTCTTTTTTGTTGAAATTAAGTCAACTAGGCACTGGCAGAAGATTGTTTAAATGCATTGCTAACACGAAAGTCAACTTATTTCCATGTGACCCGTTTCGGCGTATTACTTCATCCTCAGAACAGACAGAAAATTAAAATAATTTAACGAGTCTTGATTTTTTAACGTCATTTCCTACTAACCCACAAAATAATTTATTTCAAAAGGTGTTTTTTTTTCTTCTCGCATTGACAAATCAAATCATTGAGGTAAAAACAACATTTTTATAGGTATATACCTTGTATATACATACCTATAAAAATTTAAGAACGACTGAGTCAGTGCTGTGCTGATAAAGAAAATTTTATAATTATTTGTAAGGGCAAACAAAATATTTCCTTAAATATGAATTTCCGGTCAAGGAAAAAAGGCTAATCAAAAAAGGGTGGGAGCCGATGGACCATACAAAATATGACGGATAGTCTAGTTTGTACACCAGTTTTTGATGTTGACACATCCTGTATAGACAGTTTATCTAGTATTCACACCAATTTAGTTATTTTATTCTAATATTTTAGTTACTTTTTTAAATATATATAATGCAACTGGCTCACGCCAGTCGCAATTATAACTACAAGCAAACCTAAGCAACCTATTTTTACCAAACTTTTGTAGGTTAGGTTTTAAAAATCGGTGTACATCCTAGGATATCCAAATATGACACGTGTTAGGTTAGGTCATATTAGGTTTGGTTAGGTTAAAGTTATGCTTTATTAGGTTAGATTACAAATATAATAAATAAATTTAAAATTTCTGTTAGGAATATATCATTTAATTTCTGTGTTCGTAATACTACATACATAGTAAAATATGTAAGTATGTCAGTTTAGTTCTATATACTTAGGTACCTATATTTCCTGCGGACGGCTAAGTTTAGAGTTCTTCTTTCTCTGATGATATTTATAAGTAGTGTCTACAATACATACACACACACATATTATAATATTATATTGGCGCTATATTAGTCAACACACCACTACAACGTCATGTGTGTGATCTTATTTACTTTTAGTTAGACTCAAGTTTAGTTTGCACGCGGAAGTATCATTAGATGTGACTACTACTGACATATCTTAGGTATATTGTTCGCGACACTTTAATTGACTGACATTATATCCGATCGTATTGAGATATTTACCAGTGTCATTGTGGTAAAACCTAAAAGTGTTTATTTATTTACTGTGAAAGTGTGTTATGTTTTAAATCGTGTGATATATGTATATCAATTTTAAGCGTATAAGTGACACCCTGCGCAAGTGGTTAGCCAATGTTTCTTACCCAAAAAGAAATTAGAAAAACCCTTTAAAGTGCTAATATTTAGGATAAAAGAGGAGAACCTATAAAGGAGGTAAATTTGTAATATTTTTCATATATTTATTTGTTGTAAAAAGGCAATAGGAAGTTTTTATTGACTTCAGGGTATTTTTTAACAGATTTTTAATTATCTCAATAGAGACGAAGTTGGAATATTTATTGTAGGAGAACCGGGAAATCAAGGCACCTACAGGGCTTACGACCTGTCATCGGCTGGTTTACGTGATCACTTTATGCGCTTGCGCAACGTTCACCAATTATGCCTTTTAATGAGATCCCTATCAATTCAATTTTGAAAGTTCTATATATTGTAATACTGAAATTCTTTTCGCTTGAAAATAAGGAATTTTTACTACAGCCATCTATGGGTGAAATTATGAACAACAATCTTATTATTTTTATTTATTTTGTTGGAACGCCATCTATTGAGAGAATTGGTTTTTTTTGTAAATAATGAAAGCTACAATTCTTATATCTGAGGTGACAATGCATTTTTCGCATAGAAGTCACCCCTGAATTGCGCCAGACTTATAAGGTCATTTTTGTCTTATTTACCTACTTGTACCAATGTGTAAGTAATCGAATATTTTTATTATTGCATATGCGCAAACATTGGATTTTTTTCCCTGTCGGGAGTCAAAGATATTTTTTAACAGATTTTTAATTATCTCAATAGAGACGAAGTTGGAATATTTATTGTAGGAGAACCGGGAAATCAAGGCACCTACAGGGCTTACGACCTGTCATCGGCTGGTTTACGTGATCACTTTATGCGCTTGCGCAACGTTCACCAATTATGCCTTTTAATGAGATCCCTATCAATTCAATTTTGAAAGTTCTATATATTGTAATACTGAAATTCTTTTCGCTTGAAAATAGGGTATTTGCCGGCTAATTTCTCTAAAGAATAAACAGACTATAGCGTAAATTATTTAAATGATCGAAATAAAATGCAACGAACGCCTTGAGCAAGCTTTCAATTGGGAATAATAATTCACCCATCCAGATACTTGAAATATCAAAGGATTATAATAGGCTTTTCTGAGGGCGTTTCTACAACTTCTTTACCAATTCTACCGATTCCTGATATTGTTAAAAAATATAGTGATTCTACGTGTAGTATTTGTAGTGTATAATTATTATTTTTTCTTTTAAAATTTATTCATTAAATCAAAAATTTATAAATTGCGACTAAATGATCTTGGAATAATGCCAGTGACCGACATAATAAAAGGTAATATTTTTAGATGACGAGAATGCCAAAGTCGTTTCCTATCGTTTCCTAAAGCGGTTCATTTTTTTAACTTCATTATTCGGAATAGCTAAACGCATTAATGCAGAGTTGGCTCTCTTAGTCCTTCTGTCCTCCGAACGAAGCCTTGCCTCAGTGAGATCTCTGGTTATTGTGGACATCCAAGTGGTCAATGGTCTACTTGGTGATGTCTAGAATTAAAAGTAAACCACTTTTTTATTCTACGTGAATTTTATTACGTGCGATAGGCCTATTTAGCCTTGTTATGGCATTTACTAGCTTATGACTATTTTGACAAATTTTACTTATATTTATAGATAAATTATGTAGGAGGAGCTTACAGGTTCTTGTGATTGGTCATTTAAAACTATTAATACTATACAATACAAAAATTAATGAAATTTACTTTACTCTGGTTGGTTGAGGCTATTTATTTTTTGACCAATCCCAACTATTGATACTATACAATCAAAAAGTGGTTTACTTTTAATTATAAACATCATTTATAATGGAATTCTACAACGTAAAAACTTCATCGATCATTAAGGTCTACCTGGGGGGCAAGTCTGGTCCGACCGGCGAAATCAAAACCCTAGTGATAACCCAAATCATGGATACAAATTATTATATGGAGTTCTACAATATCTTTAGATGTCATAGAACTCCATATAATAATTATATCCATGATATGGGTAATCACTAGGGTTTCGATTTCGCCGGTCGGACCAGACTTGTCCCCCTGGTCTTCTGGGCCCCACCTCTACATAATGTCGAAGTTATATTGTTTGCATAATATGTACCAGGCGTACAATTTATTTACATTTTTTTATATATTTTAATTTTTTCCGTTAATTTTTCCGATATTTTTATAGTTATTATGTTATCCGGAGCGGAGACGAATCTAACATATAAGAGATCATTACAATTGGTCCAGCCGTTCTAGAGTTAAAATAGTCTAACTAACCCGACTTTCTTTTATTTATATTATTATTGTGATGAATACAAACTCTTGTTTAGTTTAAAAAAGAAGAGATAAATCAGAAGGTAGGTAGTATATACTCTTTGGTTAGACTCTCCATGGAGAAGGAAGTCCGACTGTCCTTCCATCTCTTCGCACAACGGACAACGAACTGTCCTATAACATTCCCAAATGGATGGAGTGGAAGACTATGCAAATCCTTTTATGTATTTGAAAATATTTAGGAATCTGCCAATAAATTGTATGTTAAGGTATCTTCTATTTATAGGTTTAATATGGGTTTAATCTTTTTTATCGTTTACGAATTGTGCGTTGTGTTGTCTTATGATAATTTCAATAAATAGTTGGCTCTTATATGACACTTATAGACTAGACGGATAAAAAAATAATGCAATGAGAATAAATGCGATTATTTGAGATAAATGTATGACAGGTGTAGATAATGTGGTACTGAAAAGTTTAATATGTAATCTACTGGGTATAATATGAAGATATCTTTCCAATACTATTATTATTGTATGCTTTCCAAGTAGTTATTATATTCAGTGACCTATTATTTTATTGAAACGAAGTGGGCGTTTTTATTTTTTTTTGCAATTTACTTACATTAAACTAGTTGCATGTAACACATGAGATCCAACTGTCGATAGCGATTGTATGTATAGTTGAAGAATATGTACCAAACTATAATCCCATACATACAAATTATTTAATATTTTAAGATATTTGATTTTCTATACAACACATGTACCTACATATGTATGTATGTCAAGATAGGATAGTATGGAGGTAAGTCCTTTGATCCTACCCAGAATGTGAAAACAGAATGATGGTATGTATGTATGTTTGGAGATTCGTATCAAACAATTATGTCTTCATAGATATCGTGTATAGACGAAAATCATACAAATTGTATGAAGCGATGTCGTCACTAAATTCAATTTTTATAAAAATTGTTAAAAAAAAATTGAGATGTTCTAATACAATGTTAATATTTTTTATAGAAAATTAAATGATCTAGTTGGGGTGTTTCGGCTTTTTTTGATATTTTAAAAAAAAAATGGAAATATAAGCAGTTAAACTCATAAATTTATCATGAAAAAAATATTTTTCTTAATAAAAAATGTTTGAGAAACCCTGGATTTTTTAAAAAAAAACTAATTTGAGATTTATTTGTCTATGTTTATACCAAATTTCAGCGTTCTAGCTTTTATGATTTCTGAGATATATGGAAAAATAAACCAAAATTTCAAAAGTTGATAACCCCTGACTGAAACAAAAATTCCCACTTCTGAGTATAAAAGTTTTGTAAGCCTATAACTGTTTATATATTCTGAAATTTTGGGCTATGTAAATTGAGCGGATCAAAAGTTATAAGGGACACACACACACACACACACACACACACACACACACACACAGACACACAGACACACGAAATGTTCTACTCCGAATTCTGAGTAAATCCGTATATGGAACATATATGCTGCGAAGCCTCTAAGTTGGTGTTTTTTGACTTCAAAGTTGGAAAAGCCGTGAAAAAAGTAGACCTCTCCATACAATTCTCGCGTATTCTGGCTTGATACATTGTCGATATGTTAAGAGAACAAAGTTCTCCTGAACAAATCGACAGTTGGATTAATTGTTGTTGAAGTATGATAATACAAATATGTACGTTTAATTGAATCATATTTATCTACATTTGAATTTTAATTTAGTTTTTAAAGAAATAATTACAACAATTGTGTTTTATAAGTATTCGTTGTATTTAAAGTTTGCTCACGATAGTTAAAAATACATTAAAGAGTGTAGAAAGAAAAATATAGGTACTTGATAGAGAATTATTATATATCTTGAATAATTATATTATGTCTTCTTCTTCTACTTCGTTTAGTAGAACTTTTGGACTGTAATTCGAAAACTATGCCACATGTGATGACGAAGTCCAACCATGCTTCCATTCCTTGAGTGGTCTTTCGGGTAGACGGCGACCAGAAGGTATTTCATTTGCTGCTATATAGGTACGCAAGTCAATCACCGTCCATTCTGGCTACGTGGTCCATTCAATGTCTTATTCTAGATCTACTCCATCGAAGGACATCCTCTCTATTCCACATGTTCTTTTCATTTTAAAATTGCAAACACGATCTAGGAGAGTTTTTCCAGTGATTGACCTTAGAGCCTTCATTTCCGTTGTCCTTAGGAGCCCCTTGGTTCGTATAGTGTCTGATCGCGTTTCCACAGCATACGTCATGATCGGTCGCACGCATGTCTTATGTATTCTGACCTTACTGTCAATACGCATGTGTGTATTTTTCCAGACCATATTTTTTTGACATCCAGATACGACAGATGCTTTATTGACTTGTTCGCGGACTTCAGTGTATAGGTCGTTATTGCTGCAGATTTCTACTCCTAAATATTTGAAACTCATTACTTGTTCCACGGGCTTATTATCAACAGTTAGCTTACACCTTGAAGGTTGTTTGGATATAAATAGTATAATATTTTTTTTTTGTTTTTCTGACTATAAATGTCGTAGAGAAATGAATCTTTTATGTCATTAAAGAGTTCATTAAATCGACCGATAAAGTGTCCTCACATTAAGTCAGGTTTGTTCTTAAAATGCAAAAATGGATAAATTTTGAGTTTCCGATAGTAGGTATACCACGAATAAACCAATGACATTTATTTTTATATATCACTAGTGAACACCCGGCAAACTTCGTATTGCCTGTATAATTAAAAATTGTCCTCCATAACCACCCGTCGCTTCATATTCTTCAATACCTCCCATCCCTTCAGTACTTCCCGTCCCTTCAGTACCTTCCGTCCCTTCAGTACCTTCCGTCCCTTCGGTACCTCCCGTCCCTTCGGTACCTCCCGTCCCTTCGGTACCTCCCGTCCCTTCGGTACCTCCCGTCCCTTCGGTACCTCCCGTCCCTTCGGTACCTCCCGTCCCTTCGGTACCTCCCGTCCCTTCGGTACCTCCCGTCCCTTCGGTACCTCCCGTCCCTTCGGTACCTCCCGTCCCTTCGGTACCTCCCGTCCCTTCGGTACCTCCCGTCCCTTCGGTACCTCCCGTCCCTTCGGTACCTCCCGTCCCTTCGGTACCTCCCGTCCCTTCGGTACCTCCCGTCCCTTCGGTACCTCCCGTCCCTTCGGTACCTCCCGTCCCTTCGGTACCTCCCGTCCCTTCGGTACCTCCCGTCCCTTCGGTACCTCCCATTCCTTCGGTACCTCCCGTCCCTTCGGTACCTCCCGTCCCTTCATCCCGGTCATACGCTCGACAATTCACCAAAGTTTCATTGCAATCGGATGAACGGTTCTCAGGATAGTCCACCTTCATCGGTAAAATGACCTGATACCCGATGAAGAAGAAGAAGAAGATTTTTTTTAATCCAGAAACCATCCCGGTCTTACACTCGACAATTCATCAAAGTTTCATTGCAATCGGATGAACGGTTCTCAGGATAGTCCACCTTCATAGGTAAAATGACCTGATACCCGATGAAGAAGAAGAAGAAGAAAATATTTTAAATTCAGAAATCATCCCGGGCATACGATCGACAATTCACCAAAGTTTAATTGCAATCGGATGAACGGTTCCCAGGATAGTCCACCTTCATAGGTAAAATGACCTAAAACTCGATGAAGAAGAAGAAGAAGTTAAAATTTTTTGATCCAGAAACCATCCCGGGCATACTCTCGACAACTCACCAAAGTTTCATCGCAATCGGATGAACGGTTTAGGAGCGCATTCAACACATACATGATACATACATAGATACAAACATTCAAATTTATAATATAGACTAGTGAACACCCGGCAAACTTCGTATTGCCTGTATAATTAAAAATTGTCCTCCATAACCACCCGTCGCTTCAGACTCTTCAATACCTCCCATCCCTTCAGTACTTCCCGTCCCTTCAGTACCTTCCGTCCCTTCAGTACCTCCCTCAGTTACTCCCGTCCCTTCAGTTACTCCCGTCCCTTCAGTTACTCCCGTCCCTTCAGTTACTCCCGTCCCTTCAGTTACTCCCGTCCCTTCAGTTACTCCCGTCCCTTCAGTTGCCCCCGTCCCGTTCAGTTACTCCCGTCCCTTCAGTTACTCCCGTCCCTTCAGTTACTCCCGTCCCTTCAGTACCTTCCGTCCCTTCAGTACCTCCCGTCCCTTCAGTTACTCCCGTCCCTTCAGTTACTCCCGTCCCTTCAGTTACTCCCGTCCCTTCAGTTACTCCCGTCCCTTCAGTTACTCCCGTCCCTTCAGTTACTCCCGTCCCTTCAGTTACTCCCGTCCCTTCAGTTACTCCCGTCCCTTCAGTTACTCCCGTCCCTTCATTACCTCCCGTCCCTTCATTACCTCCCGTCCCTTCATTACCTCCCGTCCCTTCATTACCTCCCGTCCCTTCAGTAGGTCCCGGTCATACGCTCGACAATTCATCAAAGTTTCATTGAAATTGATTGAACGGTTCCAAGGATAGTCCACCTTCATCGGTAAAATGACCTGATACCCGATGAAGAAAAAGAAGAAGAAGTTTTTTTAATCCAGAAACCATCCCGGGCATACACTCGACAATTCATCAAAGTTTCATTGAAATTGAATGAACGGTTCCCAGGATAGTCCACCTTCATAGGTAAAATGACCTGATACCCGATGAAGAAAGGGAAGAAGATTTTTTTTTAATCCAGAAACCATCCCGGTCATACGCTCGACAATTCACCAAAGTTTCATTGCAATCGGATGAACGGTTCTCAGGATAGTCCACCTTCATCGGTAAAATGACCTGATACCCGATGAAGAAGAAGAAGAAGATTTTTTTTAATCCAGAAACCATCCCGGTCATACGCTCGACAATTCACCAAAGTTTCATTGCAATCGGATGAACGGTTCTCAGGATAGTCCACCTTCATCGGTAAAATGACCTGATACCCGATGAAGAAGAAGAAGAAGATTTTTTTTAATCCAGAAACCATCCCGGTCTTACACTCGACAATTCATCAAAGTTTCATTGCAATCGGATGAACGGTTCTCAGGATAGTCCACCTTCATAGGTAAAATGACCTGATACCCGATGAAGAAGAAGAAGAAGAAAATATTTTAAATTCAGAAATCATCCCGGGCATACGATCGACAATTCACCAAAGTTTAATTGCAATCGGATGAACGGTTCCCAGGATAGTCCACCTTCATAGGTAAAATGACCTAAAACTCGATGAAGAAGAAGAAGAAGTTAAAATTTTTTGATCCAGAAACCATCCCGGGCATACTCTCGACAACTCACCAAAGTTTCATCGCAATCGGATGAACGGTTTAGGAGCGCATTCAACACATACATGATACATACATAGATACAAACATTCAAATTTATAATATAGAAGACTAGTGAACACCCGGCAAACTTCGTATTGCCTGTATAATTAAAAATTGTCCTCCATAACCACCCGTCGCTTCAGACTCTTCAATACCTCTCATCCCTTCAGTACTTCCCGTCCCTTCAGTACCTTCCGTCCCTTCAGTACCTCTCTCAGTTACTCCCGTCCCTTCAGTTACTCCCGTCCCTTCAGTTACTCCCGTCCCTTCAGTTACTCCCGTCCCTTCAGTTACTCCCGTCCCTTCAGTTACTCCCGTCCCTTCAGTTGCCCCCGTCCCGTTCAGTTACTCCCGTCCCTTCAGTTACTCCCGTCCCTTCAGTTACTCCCGTCCCTTCAGTACCTTCCGTCCCTTCAGTACCTCCCGTCCCTTCAGTTACTCCCGTCCCTTCAGTTACTCCCGTCCCTTCAGTTACTCCCGTCCCTTCAGTTACTCCCGTCCCTTCAGTTACTCCCGTCCCTTCAGTTACTCCCGTCCCTTCAGTTACTCCCGTCCCTTCAGTTACTCCCGTCCCTTCAGTTACTCCCGTCCCTTCATTACCTCCCGTCCCTTCATTACCTCCCGTCCCTTCAGTAGGTCCCGGTCATACGCTCGACAATTCATCAAAGTTTCATTGAAATTGATTGAACGGTTCCAAGGATAGTCCACCTTCATCGGTAAAATGACCTGATACCCGATGAAGAAGAAGAAGAAGATTTTTTTTTTAATCCAGAAACCATCCCGGGCATACACTCGACAATTCATCAAAGTTTCATTGAAATTGAATGAACGGTTCCCAGGATAGTCCACCTTCATAGGTAAAATAACCTGATACCCGATGAAGAAGAAGAAGAAGATTTTTTTTAATCCAGAAACCATCCCGGTCATACGCTCGACAATTCACCAAAGTTTCATTGCAATCGGATGAACGGTTCTCAGGATAGTCCACCTTCATCGGTAAAATGATCTGATACCCGATGAAGAAGAAGAAGAAGAAAATATTTTAAATTCAGAAATCATCCCGGGCATACGATCGACAATTCACCAAAGTTTCATTGCAATCGGATGAACGGTTCTCAGGATAGTCCACCTTCATCGGTAAAATGACCTGATACCCGATGAAGAAGAAGAAGAAGATTTTTTTTAATCCAGAAACCATCCCGGTCTTACACTCGACAATTCATCAAAGTTTCATTGCAATCGGATGAACGGTTCTCAGGATAGTCCACCTTCATAGGTAAAATGACCTGATACCCGATGAAGAAGAAGAAGAAGAAAATATTTTAAATTCAGAAATCATCCCGGGCATACGATCGACAATTTACCAAAGTTTAATTGCAATCGGATGAACGGTTCCCAGAATAGTCCACCTTCATAGGTAAAATGACCTAAAACTCGATGAAGAAGAAGAAGAAGTTAAAATTTTTTGATCTAGAAACCATCCCGGGCATACTCTCGACAACTCACCAAAGTTTCATCGCAATCGGATGAACGGTTTAGGAGCGCATTCAACACATACATGATACATACATAGATACAAACATTCAAATTTATAATATAGATTGGTATAAACCCTTTATAACACACGCGATAGTTACCATCAATAATACGGTCACTGGGTTTAGCGTTATATGCCTTCTTGCACTAGATTAAGCGTTATATGCCCTCTTTCACTTGATTTAGCGGTAAACCACCTTAGCGCATTTATTTTCATCTTACTTACGATATCTCCTTCAATCATACATTCTCGTCTAATATCCTCATATATTATTCTATCATTCTCATTTCTTATTTAAAATTATTTTTTCAACTATTATTGGTTGAGCTTCATCTTTTCCAGACAATGTCCACTCCACCACAGATCCACGTGGAAGATCCTGGCACTTCCTCCAGCAGCCTCAGCACTAGCAGCAGCAATAGCGGAAGAAGTAGCAGCAGAAGTACAGAAAGCAGTTCGTCCGTCGACGGCCTGACTCGTTTCGGGAGGGCTGTCAGCTCCCGCATTCGAAAGTCGTGGAGCTTCAAGTCCAACAGACTGGACAAGCCAAGTTCACCCATACTTGTAGATAGAGGAAGGTCACATTCAGATGTGGGAGTCTATGGAGCCACCAGTGAAATTGAAAATAATAAAGGTAAGGAAACTAGGACACTACGTTATTAACAGTCACCTCTATACAAGATACATGTAAGAGATAGCCCTTTGTGTGCTTGTGGAGAGGAAGTTAAAACCCTGGACCATGTGTTTTTTAATGAACATGATTTGTACTATACACTACCAATCAATATGTCACATAATTTGTCATTAAATTCCTTGCATATTTATTTCCACATAACAAATTTCTTTGTCTGAATAGATTCAATCTATAATGCGATAAACTCGTCTCAAAATGATTTAATGACATTTTTTATAGCAGAAATCATCCTAATGATTGGGTGGAATGCAACATAAACTAAAAAGATTATAATATATGGAGAAAGGTAAGGAAACATACCACAATAAGTACTACTTACTTATTATATTTCCGATGGCCTTACAACTCCGGTAGAGCTTCAGCCTCCTGAACAATAGATTTCCAAGCCTCCCTGTCAGCAGCAATGGACTCTGTCTTTACAAAAATTCAGCACATTCAGATCTCGGGTGATATTGTCCATCAAGGTCTCTAGGTCTTACTTGAATATCAACTATATACCTATAAAGAGCATTACAAAAATTAGTACGAAACACTTCATTCCTAAATAGAAAAAATATTTTTGAAAAGAATAATTAGCGACCAAATGGGTTCGCACCCAAGTGTCCGTCGCACTCAAGTTTTCATCGCACTAAAGTGTCCCACACCCTAGTGTCCGTCGCACTAAAGTGTCCCGCACCCAAGAGTCCGTCGCACCCAAGATTCCTGCACCGAAGTGTCCATCGCACTAAAGTGTCCCGCACCCAAGTTTTCATCGCACTAAAGTGTCCCGCATCCAAGTTTTCATCGCACTAAAGTGTCCCGCATTAAAATGGCCGCAGCCAAGTGTCCTAGATCGACGTTTTATTATCACGCGCATACCTACTATGTCTTTTAACATTTTTGTCAACTTGGTTGGAGTATCTGTCTCTCTCTCTCTCTCTCTCTCTCTCTCTCTCTCTCTCTCTCTCTCTCTCTCTCTCTCTCTCTCTCTCTCTCTCTCTCTCTTGATGATGCCGATTATATTCGTTGTTTTGGCTAGAACGTCACATAAACATTTAACTTGCTGACGTCACTATTATACTATGTGGACATATCCGAGAAACAGTCTCTCACAGAAAACATTTTATATAATATGTAGATATTCTATATACGAGAGGTTTATTTTTTCTAACTACGAACTGGAAAGATGTTTGTCAGGTGTACCGATTTCAGCTAGTTTGTTCAGAAAATGTACGAGAGACCAGGAAATATAGATATACATAGGTACACTATAGTCTATTATAGTCTATTCTATAGGTACTCTATAGTCTATTTTTTTTAATATGGCTACGTAGAAGATACCATCAGCTACTGGGATTTTGATCCATTATAAGTACTCTTCCGAAGTAGCGCACCACATCGGCGAGGGTTTGCAGTCTGTTCAGGAAAATATGAATTTGGACTTTAAAAAGACCCGGGGTCCATAGTCGAGCTGCTGTGTTAATAAATGAGTTCGAGAAGCGACTGGTTCGTGTATCCATGTTGAAGATTTACTGTGAATGGGTGTTGAGATTGAGTAAAACGAATGATAATCACTTGCAATATACATTTAGTAGACATCTCTGACTTTCTTAAAATCCATGTCTCGTCATAGTTAAGAGTTTATAGTAAGGCTAAGAGGAAATTTTGAAAATCATTTCCTCAGAACCCTCAAAATATACGACCTTGAAATAAAAAATATATTTATACCATCTTTGTTCTACTCTGCGAGTTTTTTTATTCAAATAACTTTTTGAGGAAAGTTATTGTATTTTTGCTATCCTAAAACATCTCATTTTTATGTTTTTTTTTGTAATTTTCAGAGCCGAAGCTAGAGATATCGAAATCATGCAACGAATGCAGAACTCCACAATCTGTGGAAATTCTCGCCAAGCAATCTCTATTGTTTACACTACAATCGTAAGTCTTTTTACATATTATTTATTTATTTCTTCGGCCAGGAGCCTTTTACAATTGCACATAAGAATGTAAAGTAACTACACAATATTACAAAATCAACAATAATAAATAAAACAATAATTGCATGCAAATTACAAAAATAAGAGTTGACAACAAAAAGGTCTACTTTTTTTAAAGGTACCTTCTTAATATTAAGTACCTAGCTACTTTCAATTTTATATTCACACTAGTAAAACCCAACAGACGTTGTCCTGCCTGTATATTCTGTATAATTATTTACCTCTAATTATATAAAAATGGTTGATCTGTATGTTTTCTTTTATTTTTTTTAAGATTTTCATCTAGAATCGCTAATTTCAATTCCCTTCCGTTCCTATAGTCTCACAGTCCTTCTCAGTGTCACTTCCGTCCATTTTTTATATACATATATAGATATTACTAAGCATTTATCAATTCATGTTTTCATTTGAGGGACGTTTTCATGCGTGAGGGACGATCCAAGATTGGCCTCGGAGGTGGATCCCTGTCGATCCCGATCAAGCTCTGTCTCATTGCTGAATGTTGCTCCAGAACATAGTCCACAACAGCAAAAGAATACTCCAACTAGTAGTCACAGTACACCTAATTCCAACCCAACAACTTTGGAAATTTATAATGAAATCACACTACTCCGTGAAGATTTCAGAACTTTACATGCCGAACTGGCGGAGTACAGAAAGTTCAAAGAGACATTATGTGCACAAACTGATGAACTTAAAACAACTATCAATTTCTTGTCTCAGGAATATGATCGACTAAACAAGAGCATCAATGTACTGAATGAAAGCGCTAAAAAACAGGAATCATTAGAAGGGGAAGTAAGAGAACTTAGAAGGAGGGTTAATGAATATGAACACAGGGAAAACTTACAAAGGCAGGATCGACTGTCAAAGAACATTGAAATATTTGGTGTCCCGAAAAGTGATGGAGAAAACTTAACCGAATATGTAAAAAAGATTGCACAAAAAGTGAATTTCCAGATCAATGAGTGTGATGTCGATGAAATTAGTCGATCTCCTCCACGAAAGGATGGAAAAATTTCGACCATAGTTTTGAAGATGTCATCTACACAGAGAAAGGAACAATTTTTGGCAACACTAAAGTCTAGGCGTGGAGAGGTGACAAATCAAGACTTGAATAATGCTTCACAGAATCGGAACACAATATTTTTTAATGAACATTTGACTGTTCAAAATAAAATACTGTACAGAGATGTGCGCATAAAAGCGAGAGAGCTAAAATTTCGCTTTGTGTGGATAAAGAATGGACGAATTTATACAAGAGAGAAACCGGACTCGAAGATTCTACGTATAAAAGAACAGAGCGACTTGAACCTAATGAATGTTTCTACACAAGATTAATTTTATTATATTATATTATTATAATAGAGGAATGTGGGAACTTTTACCGGAGAGGGACCGGAGACCAGAGTTTTTTGAGCTTGCAGTCAGACCAAAATACTTTCTATAAAGTTGTCAAACAGAAAACAACAATGGACAAATACCTCTCTTTGGGAAGTTTTAATATTTTTCTTTGTTTTGATGTTTTTCTCTTTTTAAATACTTTTTTATTTCTTAATTTTATTTCTGATTTAATTACTTTTTGTATAGAAATGACTTATACTCAAACACGAATTTCTTTAACATATAACATATACACAAAACTTACACACCAACACTCAGAATTTACTTTTACTTTTTCTAATACATTAACCATCCACAATGTACATCATTGGATTTGTCAGGTCGATAGTGTTCATCGTGGCTGTATTTTGCTTATTTGCATAATTTACATAAAACATACTCAATATACAACATATACGAAAAACATACATAATTTAGCCTATACATGTAGATACATAATAAACACCCAATATCTGCTTATAGAGAATCACACAAAAAATTGTGTGAATTATTATTATATCAACCTGGGGGTTGTACAAATTTCAAAAAGTATCATATTAATACACAATGGCAATCACAGAGTCAGATCTCGATGAACTAGAAAATCTTATAACGACAACGGAAATTGTAACTCCTATAGAATGTACATGGCGATTACGTAGCGAAAAAACACTTAAAATTTTAAACGTAAATATCAGAAGCATTCAAAAAAATTTTGATCAGCTGGTACTTTTTCTAAGTGGAGCTTGTTTAGATCCAGATGTACTCATACTTACCGAATGTTGGTTGGTAGATAATAATGTTGTTCCTAGTCTTAAAGGGTACCGCACATTCCAAACAACACAGCACGTTAATAAATCCGATGGTATTGTGGTCTATGCTAAAGAGTCTTTAAACCCAATATGTACAACTGTAAACCTAAATGATGCGAATGCCCTCAATATTACATGTGATAATAAACTGACGATTCTTGCAGTTTATCGTTCACCATCTTATAAAAATATTACGCAATTTTTAGTATCACTAAATCAAATACTAACTCACTTACCGAAATGTAAATATGATGTAATTGCAGGAGATTTTAATATAAATATACTAGAGAGAAACAGTCATGTTGAGGAATATACTTGTCTTCTTTATGAGCATGGCTTCATCTCAACTATAAATAAGCCTACTAGAGAAACAACCACAACATCAACATGCATTGATCATATATTTGTAAGAACGAAAGCCCAAATCAAGGCAGCAATAATACAAAGCTCTTTCACAGATCATTATGCGACTATAGTACAGATTGATGATAAAATGATATGTCAAACTTCAAAAAATAAATCAATTAAAAGTACAAATTATGATATATTATTAGAATCTCTAAAACAAGAAAATTGGGCAAATACACTAAATAAAACTGACCCTGAACTAGCATTACAGTGTTTTGTATCAACGTTACAAGATCATATCAACGCAAGTACCACGTTGAAATTAATAACACATTCCAAAAAAAAAATTAAACCATGGATATCGAATGCTCTTGTACAAAGTATTCACAAGAGAGACAGGCTACACAAACAGGTATTGAAATTTCCCCTTAATATAAGCCTTTTAAATTACTATAAGAAATATCGGAATACGTGTCACAAGGCAATAAAACTGGCCAAGGCACTCTACTATAAAAACAAAATGGAACAAGACAATTATAATAGCAAAACCGTCTGGAAGATAATGAAAGAAAACCTAAACCATAATCAAAAGGAAACATGCATTAAGACATTGAAAATTGGTAACGACATAATTGAGGATCAAAATTCAATTGCAAACAACCTCAATAAATATTTCGCAGATGTCGGAAAAAAATTAACAGAAACTATCTTAAACAATATAAATAAAACAGAATCTGAATTAGTTATCCAACAAGAAACATCTTCTCCCAGTAACAACTCATTTAATATTAGATCAGTGACTAAAAATGATATTTTAAGTATCCTAAAATCACTTCGAACAGAATGTGCGCAAGGACCCGATGGTATATCTACAAAAATACTTAAAATTGCAAAAGATAACATACTTACTCCACTAACGCACGTTATAAACCTAAGTATTGCTGTGGGCACATTTCCTGATCATCTAAAAAAGGCGTATATTGTTCCAATATTTAAGGATGGTAATCCTATAGATCCACGAAATTATCGACCTATAGCACTTTTAAATACATTGTCGAAAATATATGAAAAAGCTATCAACATACAACTAATACATTTCTTAAATCACAATAAATTACTTACTGCGCAACAATTTGGATTTCGGCCTGGTTTGGGAGTCAACGATGCTGTTTTAAACGTTACAGAATTTATAACAAAGTCACTGGATGCAAAAAATAAATGTATTGGTATATATCTAGATCTTGCCAAAGCATTCGATTCTGTCTCACATAAAATATTAATTCAAAAAATTAGGAAAATAACCAGTAATGAGTTGACTATAAAATGGTTCCAGTCATATTTAAGAAACAGAATGCAGGCGGTCAGATTGGGTGGCGTAATTAGTTCATTCTCTCCAATTGAATATGGGGTACCTCAAGGAAGTGTATTGGGACCAACGCTGTTTCTTCTTTTTATAAATGATATGAATAAATTGGATATTGGTGGTCCCATAATTTCTTTTGCTGATGATACGGTGTTATTGTTTAGTTCTCACAATTGGGCTCAAACGCATTCTATTGCTGAGCAGGGAATGATCATCGTAAAAAAATGGCTAGATAATAATTTACTGACATTAAATATCGGAAAAACCAAATATATGACATTTAGCATAGATAATCGACAACAACCTGAGGAGTCCTCTTCATCTATTACTATCCATAATAACTGTGATTTGCATCTAAACTGCTCCTGCCCCAAACTACTTAGAGTTAGTAGTTATAAATATCTTGGCATAACAATTGACAGAAATCTTCGATGGACAACACATGTGGAGATAACTGCGAAAAAAATTCGTCAACTGATATATGTTTTTAGGAATATAAGAGAAATTTTCGACCTAAATACGTTAAAAGTGTTGTATTATGCTCTTGGACAAACGTCAGTCTCTTATGGGATTATAGGTTGGGGTGGTTTAGCTAAGACCAACCTATTTCCCATCTCAACCGCGCAAAAATCACTACTCCGGGTCATTTGTCGAAAACCTTTCAGATATCCATCAAATCAGCTTTTTTCGGAGTTCAAGGTCCTTGATGTTAGACAACTCT
Organism: Molanna angustata; assembly: GCA_963576475.1. Lineage (NCBI taxonomy): Eukaryota > Metazoa > Arthropoda > Insecta > Trichoptera > Molannidae > Molanna > Molanna angustata. Next base: position 764,876 of record OY754977.1, on the reverse strand, counting down.
ATATTAGAACAATAGTCATTCAACTACATAAAAACCCAGCAATATATAAACCACAATACACCCTTACTTTTAATACAAGAAATAGACATTTGCTGCAACCGACTCATACACAGACTACTTTTGCCCAGAGACACTACACATTTTTAGCACCCAGAATATATAATATGGTTATGTCTGATATCTTGGACTTAGTGCAGCCGAGTGGGCATAATTTTGGAAAGCTGGTTACTGATTGGTTGATTCGGAGAGGGAGGGAAGAGTCAGAGAGAGACTTGACGTTTGTCCTAAGATAATTTTAATATAATTTACAATCAAAATCTTTTTCATACACCCTTTTACACATATCCACACATGCAAACACATCCTCACATTAACGAAAACACAAAGACACCTAATAATTTTTTTCATATACCTACAATTGTATTTTATATGTACTTTTTTATATTTTTTTATGACTTAAAATGTGTACTTTTGTACTTTATTATTTGTATTTTTTATATTTTTTTGTGCCTTAGATGTTAAGAATTCACGTAGCTGAAATTTATGCTTACTTATTGCCTAGTATTACCTCAGAACAGGCTTTGCCTAGTGAGGTAATAAATTCCATTTATATATTTCATGAACAATATTTTATATTTTATTTTATATTGTATTATGGAAATTAATAAATAAAAAAAAAAAAAAAAAAAATTTATTAATTTATTTACATATTTATTGTTTTATTTATTTTCTTACTTTTCTGTAATGCGCTGTAAAGTCCCTAAAATTTTCATAAAACCAAAAAAAATATTTTTCCGTAAATTCTCGTGTGAGATATCAAATAAATAAATAAATAAATTTAATTCTAAAACTTTTTCGTGTGTGCGCTGAACAAATCCCCAAAGTATCATTCCATTACCAAACATATCATTTTTCAATAATATTAGTGTGAGATATACATAATAATAATAATAGAAGAAGAGAATAAATAAATAAATTATAATGCGCTGAACAAACACCCAAACTTTCATCGTGATCGTATGTAACGCCACATACAAACATACTAACATACAAACAAATCCATTATATATATATGGATACCGTTAATATTTTTACCTTAAGTTTCAATATACATTGTATTTTTAACGTATGTTTAATCTATTCAGTTAGTATGGAAGCAATTAGATGTGTATTGATGGTGGAAATAGCTTTGAAATGGCAATGTCTGAATTATATGTAATAAAAAATACATTTTTATGAATAAATATAAAAGGTTCCATTTTGTCTTTAATATCATTTACAAACTTATATTAATATGGATTATTTTCGCAAATTGAAATTTGGTACAAATATATTTTTTGTTTTAACAGTGGTTAAAACAAAAAATATATTTGTACCAAATTTCAATTTGCGAAAATATTTAAAATGTGCCACAAAGGTATAGCAACGTATGAAGAAATTGTTTCGGCGAGTACGGCCAATAAAGCTAAGATGTACAAAAAGTTATAATTTAGTACAAGTCTGTCCTGAGGAGGGAGCGGTCAGCTCCGAAAACCGGTTAGACACCAAGTATTCACAGTGGTTAAAACAAAAAATATATTTGTACCAAATTTCAATTTGCGAAAATATTTAAAATGTGCCACAAAGGTATAGCAACGTATGAAGAAAAAATAATATGGATTATGTTATAATACGAATGTATGTAGGTAAGTACAAAGACCTTTTATTTTATATTGTTAAATCATCATCATGAAGTATTAATAGCAGATATGTAGGTATCACAAAACTAAATCATGTATTACAATAAATTCTCAAATTGCTATGAAATTACTAGGTTTTATAGTTATTTCTCTACATATGTACATTATTATGAAATCATAATTCCGTATTGTAAAATTTGATACAATTTCTACTTACTTCGGTTATATTTGCTGCTTTCGCATTAGCATAAATTAATTTTGTAGTAATGAAGCAGTAATGAGATATATATTATATGTCTAGTAAAGTAGACAATGTATGATCTAGTCTACAGTCAGATACACGAAGCAATAAAGATAGATTATCGAGTTATCAATATATATATAGCAGACAATATGAAAATTAATGTAAATGGCTTAGATTATGTCTTGGAATTCAAAAATTTAACGAAGAATTATAAATGTACACAGCGTGGATTTGTTAACATTTTCAAATGAAGTACTTAAAATCATTAAAATAATCCAACTGTCGATTTGTTCAAGAGAATTTATTTCTCTTAACCTATCGACAAAGTTTAAAGGCATGATCCGCGAGATTTTGTGTGGCCAGGTCTACATTTTTCATGTTTTTTTTAAATTTGAAGTCAAAAAACACCAACTTAGAGGCTTCGCAGCATATCTATATTATAAATCTCAATGTTTGTATGCTTGTATGTATGTTATGCACTCCTAAACCGTTGATCCGATTTCAATGAAACTTGACGTGAACTGTCGAGCGTTTATCCGGGGCGATTATTGAATTCAAACATTTTTCATCTTCTTCTTCGTCGTGAACTAGGTCGTTTAACCTACGAAAGTGGAGTATATTACATTCAAATTTTGTTAAAAATCAAAATTTGATCCAACTGTCGATTCGTTCAAGAGAATGAAATTCTATTGAAGGAAGAGGCAGTTTAAATCCAAGATGCGTGTACAAAGGAACATTTTGTATGGCGTAGTGGACTTTTTGCATGCTAAAAACACCAACTTAGAGGCTTCGCAGAATATATATTCCGATACATGGATTTACTCAGAATTTGGAGTAGAACGTTTTATGTGAGTTTTGTGTGTGTGTGTGTCCCATTATAACTTTTGATCCGCCCAATTAACAGAGCCCAAAATTTCAGAATATATAAATAGTTATAGGCCTACAAATCTTTTGTACTCAGAATTGTGAATTTTTGTTTCAGTCAGGGGTTATCAACTTTTGAATTTTTGGTTTATTTCTCTGAAACCATAAAAGCTAGAACGCTGAAAATTGGTACAAACATAGACAAATACAAAATCTCAAATTGATTTTTTCAAAACAAAATCCAGGGTTTCTCAAACATTTTTTATTAAGAAAAATATTTTTTTATGATAAATTTATGAGTTTAACTGCCTATATTTCTATTTTTTTTTTAAATATTGAAAAAAGCCGAAACACCTCAACTAGAAAATTTAATTTTCTATAAAAAAATATCAACATTGTATTAGCATATCTCAAATTTTTTTAACAATTTTTATAAAAATTGAATTTAGTGACGACATTGCTAAATACAATTTGTATGGCAATCGCCTACACACAATCTAAGATGACTTAATAGTTTGATACTAATCTCCAAACATACATACTTACCATCATGCTGTTTTCATATTCTGGGTAGGATCAAAGGACTGACCTCCATATTATCCTATCTTGACATACATACCTAGGTACATGTGTTGTATAGAAAACCAAATATCTTAAAATATTAAATAATTTGATTTTATGGGTTTATAGTTTGGTACTTATTCTTCAACATATTATCGCTATCGACAGTTGGATCTCATGTGTTACATGCAACTAGTCAAATACTTACTTGTAATCGTGTTTTTATTGCCAAGAAAATTACTTCTCGCAAAAGAACGACAAATGAAAAATGCTCCTTTCACTTCCTATCCTTGGCACATGGCCGAACTCCATCTGTGGATGCTGACCGAGAAGAAAAAATCAGAAAAATGTCCAAGTGTTAACATTAGGGTTATTTATAAAATGAACAGTCGTTTATTCGTTACGAGGTAGCGATAGACTATGTGTTGCCATAATACAAAATACGCACGAGATAAAAAAAAACTATCAACACAATAAATTCAGAGTACCTACGCAGTAAATATTATGATTCTAAATGTATTCCTAGCCAACGAAATATTTATTAAAAAAATTACAATTCTTTCCGCAAAAAAAAAACAGGTCAAGGATGAAATATTCAGCAATCTATTACACAGATAATTCATATTCCATTCGTTGATGTTCATTTAAATAGCTTTATTTGGTAAGGAAGAGATGAAGGTTTAAGGAAGATATGTAGGTTTGATTTTTCCAGTAATATTACCAATAACTGCGCGTAATTGACGTTATTCATCGATGTCTGCGTTGAGTTAAATATATCCGGTGGTCAAGACTATTGTAGTAGTTTGAACATCTGTTTATATAATTATTATGTCCGTATAAGCCTAATGACGTATGCTTGGTATAAGCCTAAGAGACAGAATAAGAAATGAGGAAATTAGGAAAAGGACCAGAGTAGCGGACGTCATGGATCGCGTAGCTACATTGAAATGGCAATGGGCGGGACATATTGCTAGACAGAAACCCGCAAGATGGACCCCTAAAATATTGAGATGGAGACCTTGGGAAAGTAAGAGAGGCGTCGGAAGACCTCAAAAAAGATGGTCTGACGACATAGCCGCTGTGGGGGGTAGAAATTGGCTGCAAGCAGCAACCGATAGAAGGAAGTGGAAGAATATGGAAGAGGAGTATATCCAGCAGTGGAAGACAGAGGGCTGAAGAAGTAGAAGAAGAAGATGTCCGTAATTTGTTCTGCAATATTATGGTGTATAGAAAAGGTAATTTTGGCGTGTTGTTCTCATTGGACAGTTGAAAGAGATTTTTTGGAGAAGGTCAGAACTATCTACAAGGTTATTCAGTATTTTGTAAAGCAGATAGACATCAGATATATCTTTCTTCTTTTTCTCAAGGGATATAAACCCATATAATTTTAATGATTGGTCGTAATTGTAGCTTGTAGACGTAAATTTGTTTTCTAAAATTGAGCGTTTTGATATATTTTTCTGAATCTTTTCAATTCTGTCGATGTAAACATTATAATTGAGACCATCAGCGCAAAAGCGGCCTAACCTACATTTTTTTTAGTTTTTAATCTAACTGTGGATTACGTTTTAAAAATTGCCTAACCTTAACAAAAAAAATCATCTCATATCGAGATAGTAATACTGATGAGCATAATATTGAACATTAAATTTAATGTCATCTTTCAATTACTCCATAGTTGTTATCCTAAGGTTAGGCCACTTCTTCGCTGAGGGCCTCAATTTGGGCTCCATATGGTTGATGCAAACTCTAAATGCCTTCTAACAAAGGCATTAACAAAAGAACAAGCGAGGTTGTTGTGAAAGGAAATATAGGTATGTGTTACAAATTCAGCAAATGTAATAAAAAATATTTAACCATAGATTGTTTACTTTCATACTGCCAATTTCAAACATGTTATGTCAAACTGGTTCTTCTATGATATCCCAACTTCGTCTCTATTGAGATGTTATTGTCAATAAAAATATCAAAAGCAGTTGTTTTAAAACAAATAAAGATGAATTCAAATACAGATTATGTTAAAGAAAAATACAATTTCTACTGTGAAACAATATAAATGGTAGGTATTTAAACAACCAAAAAATATGTGAAAAGTAAACTTTTGTACCTCTTCATGAATACATCATGATGTTTTATCATAGATCAGGTGCATTGATTTTTCAAACTAAAAACTTATTGAATTATGGTCCAATTTTGACTTATAAACGATCACTAGTTATTATCAATTGTAAAACTAATTGCCACGGAAACGAGGTAGCGGCTGTGCAAAAAAACTATGTATGACAGAATAATGAATGAAGATATTAGGACAGAGTGTATCTTGTATATGGATATTGTAAATAAAATGAAAGTTAACACACTGCGACTGTTTGGCCACATGGAAAGAATGAATGAAGAACGTCTTACAAAGAAAATTTATAGAGCTGATATTGAAGAAACGAGATTATGTAGGGGTCGTTCAAAATAAACATGACCCGATCTTCCTTTTTTTGAACGACGTTCCTTTTTGCGTTCGTTTCAGCGAACTTTCACAACAATGACGTGAAATGTGCTATCACATTTTTGAACGACGATCCTATTTGCGTTCGTATGAGCAAACTGTCACAACAATGACGTGAAATGTGCTATCACATTTTTGAACGACGATCCTATTTGCGTTCGTATGAGCAAACTGTCACAACAATGACGTGAAATGCTATCACATTTTTGACCGACGATCCTATTTGCGTTTGTATGAACGAACTGTCACAAAAATGTGAAATGCTTTCACATTTTTGAATGACGATCCGATTTGCGTTCGTATGAACGAACTGTCTCAACAATGTGAAATGCTATCACATTTTTGAACGACGATCCTATTTGCGTTCGTATGAGCGAAATGTCACAACAATGACGTGAAATGCTATCACATTTTTGACCGACGATCCTATTTGCGTTTGTATGAACGAACTGTCAAAAAAATGTGAAATGCTTTCACATTTTTGAATGACGATCCGATTTGCGTTCGTATGAACGAACTGTCATAAGAATGTGAAATGCTATCACATTTTTGAACGACGATCCTATTTGCGTTTGTATGAACGAACTGTCAAAAAAATGTGAAATGCTTTCACATTTTTGAATGACGATCCGATTTGCGTTCGTATGAACGAACTGTCACAACAATGTGAAATGCTATCACATTTTTGAACGACGATCCTATTTGCGTTTGTATAAACGAACTGTCAAAAAAATGTGAAATGCTTTCACATTTTTGAATGACGATCCGATTTGCGTTCGTATGAACGAACTGTCACAAAAATGTGAAATGCTTTCACATTTTTGAATGACGATCCGATTTGCGTTCGTATGAACGAACTGTCACAACAATGTGAAATGCTATCACATTTTTGAACGACGATCCTATTTGCGTTTGTATGAACGAACTGTCACAACAATGTGAAATGCTATCACATTTTTGAACGACGATCCTATTTGCGTTCGTATGAACGAACTGTCACAACAATGTGAAATGCTATCACATTTTTGAACGACGATCCTATTTGCGTTTGTATGAACGAACTGTCACAGCAATGTGAAATGCTATCACATTTTTGAACGACGATCCTATTTGCGTTCGTATGAGCGAAATGTCACAGCAATGTGAAATGCTATCACATTTTTGAACGACGATCCTATTTGCGTTCGTACGAGCGAAATGTCACAGCAATGTGAAATGCTATCACATTTTTGAACGACGATCCTATTTGCGTTTGTATGAACGAACTGTCACAACAATGACGTGAAATGCTATCACATTTTTGACCGACGATCCTATTTGCGTTCGTATGAGCGAACTGTCACAACAATGTGAAATGCTATCACATTTTTGAACGACGATCCTATTTGCGTTCGTGTGAGCGAAATGTCACAGCAATGTGAAATGCTATCACATTTTTGAACGATGATCCTATTTGCGTTCGTATGAGCGAACTGTCACAACAATGTGAAATGCTATCACATTTTTTTCGTGACAAATCATATTACAACTCACTAATATACTAGTCCCCATAATGTGAATTTTAACTACGTTTTTATTACGTTTATATTCTTCTTCTTCTTTTTATAGGTTGACACCTGTTCTTTTCAGGAACTTTGCCCGTCCCTCAAGGTCTCTTGTGACGCCAAGCTCCAGCTATCTATCGATCTCTTGGATGGTCTACCTCGTGGTCGATTACCAAATAAACGTTTATATTAATATTAATAAATCAAAATAGGGTTATTTCAAACCGACTTTCAAAACCGGAGATGTTATTTATTTATTTATTTAATATTGCTTCTCGGCAACTAACAGGTACTAAGTCAAATACCAATTTAATACGCACCCAATAAATAGTTTCCACATTCTGGAGACTTACGATATTAATCATCTCACAGATCCAGACTGAAAACACAATTAAAAACTGTGTCTCCACCGGGAATCGAACCCGGGACCTTTGGATCAGCAGTCAAATACCTAACCAACTGAGCCACGAAGGCCGACTAATGTTATCAATTCTACGTGATTTTTACTCCTCACTAACCCAAGGGGATATAGTGGGGAGTTATGATTTCGCAATTTTTAAGGTAGGCGCGCATGGAAGCTAATTTCATCGGCCGATTAATTATCGGTGAGTTACAACATACGAATTACATGTAAGAGCGCGCATGAAAGCTAACAGAATCGGCCGATTTTAAAATCTGTGACGTGACACAAAAAAATCGGCCGATCTCGATCGGCCGATTTTTTGTAACCAATCTTGTTGTATGAGAGGGCGCGCATGGCGCATGCTCACCGATAATTTAATCGCCGAGCGCAGTAGATCGAGAAGTACGTTGTCAGTGCTGCCAAACGAAATGTCAGATGAAATAAATTTTGATTCTGAAAAATTAATTATATTAGTTGAAGCACGTCCTTCATTATATGATAAAAAATAAAAAAATTATAGTAACCGCCAAATTAAGCAAAAATTTAGGTTGGAGATAAGCGAAATATTAATAACTGGCTGGGAACAGCTAAATCATAATAAAAGAACTGAATTGGGTAAGTTATTACTTAATTGAATAATAGTTACATAGGTAATTTAATAAATATTCCACTTAATGAATAAAAACTTAACTGTGTTTCAAGTGTTTTTTTTTACAATTTATAATTATGAACTTCAACTGTGTCAACGAAAAAACCTTAAAAAAAAGTTTTATATTATATATACTTGGTTCACTATTGCGTCTGTACATTTGTTCTGTCACACAATAGTTCTTTTCTGTTTCCCGCGCAATGTTTGTATTTTCCCGCTTGTACGCGCGCGGAGCCCAACATAATGATTTCTAGGTTATGTTTTGTAAATTATGATCTGTCAATTTATTTATCTTTTCCCGTGCAATACATACCTTTTACCGCGCAATACAAAGGTACCGCAGTTTTCGGTTTCCCGCGCAATGTTTTTCTTTTTCCCGCTTGTTGTACAGGCGCATGGAGCCCAAGTTAATGATTTTTTGATTAAGTTCGGTAAATTATGATCTGTCCATTATTTCTAATCATATGAATGTTGACCGCCGTGTTATTTCCAATCGTACGATTCTAGAAGCTTCCATGCGCGTTAGAACCGATCGGCCGATTTATTATCGGCCGATAAATTAATCGGCCGATAATAATCGGCCGATTAATTTAAGCTTCCATGCGCGCCTTACCTTAGGGCTATTTTTTATTGCAGATTATCAACAAGTATCATGCTGAGATTGTATTCTGAAAGTTTCATCACAATGTATCTTTGTATGTGCTATGTGTTGTGTGCTATATACAGCGTGCTGATTTTACTTTATCGATTATAGACTAAAGTACTCATTCGATTCTTTTCAAATTATACTCAGTTAGACCCCATTAGATTTTGAAGGAATTCTGAATAGTGCTTCTCATTTTTTTTTAACTCTCAAATATTTCAATGTGACCCCAAGCTCAGGAAACATGAAATTTGAAATTTTTATTTTCAAATTGGTAAAAAGGCACATCACTTTCATAAAATAGCATTGAATAATTATTAAGTTTTCATAATAAGATATTAAAAAAAAATTCAACAAACTCATTTCATGAAAATTCTGAATATATTCCATACAAAATTTGAATAATTTATAGAATGACTTGTTAGTGAAGAATTTAGCGTTGGCCACAACTCACTACTTTTATGTGTGTATGTTCAGCGATAACTTTTTATTGAGCTTCCCGAATTTGATGCAGAGAGAACCGAGCACCATACTTCTCTATTTTTGCACACATTTCTGGCTTCTTTTACATCCATGCATCGTCTCATACATGTTCGTCGATTGTTCAAACTTTTTTTGTTTCCTTCTTTCAAAATATCATTCACATGGTCATGCCATCCCTTTCTGGGGCGACCTCTGCTATTCACTCCATCTCTTGCACCCGTGTATATTTTTTGGTCAGTCGTTCATCGTTCATTCTTTCAATATGTCCAAACCACCTCAAGGCATTCACTGTCATTTTACATATAATATCCTTCTTTATCTTGCATTCTCTTCTTATGTCCTCATTTTTTATTCTATCATATATCGTTCTATTACATACTCTTCTTAGTGATCTCATTTCTACAGCATTTATTTTACTTTCATGTGTCTTTTGCCAGGTCCATGTTTCACTGGCATACGTAAAAGTAGGCACTACAATTGCATTGTGTATTGCAATTTTGGCTTCCTTTGAGATGCTTGAATCGAACGTTATTGGTCTGAGTGCTCCGTTTATTCTATTACCTGCCATAACTCTTCTTTCAATATCTTTATCGGGTCTTCCATTCCGTTCAAACATACTCCCCAAGTATAAATATTCCTCAACTTGTTTTAGCCATTCGTTCTCTACTTTTATCATACTTTCAGTCTTTTCAAATACCAATATCTTAGATTTACTAACATTCATTCTCAGTCCATTTTGCAGGCACCCTTCATACACTTTATTCACTTAATGCAAATTCATCAAACTCTTCAATTTTTTCATCAACTATAATAACTCTTTACCATACTGCCCGATTTTATTTATCTCTTTTTTAATAGGAAGGAAGCGCTTCAGAGATGATCACAAGATGAATTTATATGTGAGTGTCATCGAGTTTTTATGATAGGAATTATGAGAAAAAAATCAATACCTACTCTTCAATTTGCAAAGGCGTCTGCAATCTGTATAACACGTAATATTAATATTACTACATACACACACATACCATTACGCCATGTCTCTCATGGGACAGGCAGAGAGAACTGTCACATTTTTTTATTTATTTATTTTCTTTGGGAAGCTTTATATTTTTATACTATGATATTTTACAATATATTTTTTTAAGGAATCATCCAACAGTCGATTTTTTCAAGAGAAATTATCTCATATAAAATATTTATTATCGACTACATATTTTGTTTTTTTTTTCTGTGTGGAGAGTTGAGCATTGGTCATAATGCAGTAGCTTATTTTTGTCAAGGTTAATGTATATAATTCATCAATTGCTAATTTGACTGTGTATTATACATATACGGAGTAAAGTGACAGGAAATATACAAATTAAAAGTATCATGTTTATAAAATATGCGCCAACATGTGTAGGTATAGATAGGTTATTATTATAGCTAGTTGCAACCCGTGATATAATCACACAAGTAAAATAAACTAGGTACCTACTACATTTACAATAAAAAATAAATATTATTTTAATTTGTGTTTTTAATGACATCTTTCGCCAAAAAAAGAAAATCTGTTTTCTCTTAATTCAAATCAATTGATAAAACATTCTCTACAGGATGAAATATTTTATTGGTAAGGTACCCAATAATAATTATTAGGACAACGTCACATATTTTAGAAATAATTAATTCTATGGAGAAAATCAATATGCCAATATACCTGTCTGATCGTTCTGTTGTATTAAAAACCACTAAACCACTGTCCGTGGATACTCTTGTTGTCAAAATCCGTAGTTTTGACGATTAATAGTATGATCATATACCTAATTTGTATTCATGTTAGAGTAAAACAGAAAATTTGGCGTTTATATTTTTTTGTTGAATGAATACTATACATATGTACAAAAACAGGTATGTACCTTCATACATATGTATTATATATTATTATTTTGACGTTATTGCTTTCTGTCCCGAACTAATAAATAAATAAATAAACAAGTAAATAAATAAATAAATAAATAAATAAATAAATAAATAAATAAATAAATAAATAAATAAATAAATAAATAAATAAATAAATAAATAAATAAATAAATAAATAAATAAATAAATAAATAAATAAATAAATTAATTAATTAATTAATTAATAAATAAATAAATAAATAAATAAATAAATAAATAAATAAATAAATAAATAAATAAATAAATAAATAAATAAATAAATAAATAAATTAATAAATAAATAAATAAATAAATAAATAAATAAATAAATAAATAATTAAATATTAAATAAATAAATAAATAAATAAGAAAATAAATAAATAAATAAATATTAAATAAATAAATAAATAAATAAATAAATAAATAAATAAATAAATAAATAAATAAATAAATAAATTAATTAATTAATTAATAATTAAATAAATAAATAAATATTTTTTTAGGGTTGTAGGTAGGTCTGGTGATTTAAAGATATAAAACGAGTTAATTGCCAGCATCCAGTAGGTACCTATTCGAGTCCCAGCAGAGTAAAAACAAATTTAAAATTCGTTCATACGCATTTTTGTTGGTTGGAAGAACTTGGGCTGTCATCCACCGCCTTAGAATAGTGCTTCCATTATTTTCAATTATCATGATTTTGATAAATAAAATATGTTTATATTAACATATTATGTTGATATATGCATGGGCTGTCATCTACCGCCTTAGAACAGTGCTTCCACTATTTTCAATAATCATGATTTTCGGGGTCCCGTATCAGTCTGGTAATAGAAAATACATCTGGCAAAATAACATCTCACAATATTTCAGCAATAATAATAATAATAATAATAAAAAACACTTCCTTGAACCCTGCGCAAGTGGCAAGTTTATTTCCATGTAGCAATTTATTCAAAATAAATTCCCATTTAGTGTAATGAATTTAAATAAATTTCACTTCTGCTGGGAATCGAACCCAGAACGTCCGCACAGAAGCTAATCGACTTACCAACTGCGCCATAGCGCACGGCAATAATGAGACTGGTGTGTGGGTATACACGCAGGTGTCCTGATGTATTTTATAATGTATTGCACCCCCGCACACCGGTCGCTGGTTATCTCACATTGTGGTATTATGGCGTGATAACATGTCTAAAATTTTGTTTTACTAGAAAAATTCAACAGTCGAATTAATAATGTATATAAAAAAAACTATTATTTAATCTGCCAAGGTAGCGAGAACACTGTCACTTTCCTATTCCCCTTGCTCAGCCTGGATCGATGTGCGCAGAATTGACGCGCACACATCACGTAGACGCACATTTCACAAATATCACCCTTAACACCATTAGCCATAAGTTTTACATTCCCAAGTGTGGCTTCGTATCCCTAGGAGAATCTGCTCAAGCCACTGTGAACGGTATGCCCGATCGCTTAAGCGACACAATTGCTTGCACGCCATGTCGACTGGAGAGCATCCGTACAAATTTAGTGGCTTGAACAATCGTCTCATATGTTTTAAAATGCTTGTGTCGCGCGGGAGGTATACCTCTTGTATTGCAGACCGATCGCTTTGTTTTTCTCCTCTGCGACGATAAACAGATATACACAACATATCCTCTTGTCCCTTCGTCCCCGCGATTTGTCCCGTCCCGACTTGTCCCGTCTCGCGCGTCAAAACGAGAGTACTCGCGAGTGCCCGAATAATCTGCCCAGCCGCCTAATTTGTGTTGTTTTCTTTTTTTGGGAGATTTTCTGAGTGAAAAGGTGTTTATAATTGAAAGGTGAGGATATACGAAGCCACACAGGGTAAGTTTTGAAGCAGACTGTCACATTTTCGTGCATACTTGTTATTATTTTAATTTACGTTTTTGATTTGTGTCTTGCATATTCCTGCTACGACGTATTTTGATGGTTCTGTTTCCTCCAGGCATAGGTATTAGGTGGGAATTTTATCTTAGTTCTAATTTCCAATCACAATTTTTTCGTTGAAATGTATTTTTCGATAAATGTATCTTTCACTTATCCAATTTGTGTTACCATCTATAGCTTCTTTTTTCCCTTTAAGTACTGTCTTCTAACGTAAGTTGGTTATAATCATAGCGATTTTACACTGTTAAAATGCAGCCCCAAAAAGATTATCTATTAAAATGACATAATCAACTAGAATTATGAAAAATAATAGGTATAATTTTGAGTTCTATTTATTATATTTTCGTAAACGCGACTCCCATTCACCGGTATCGCTCTATGCTGAGCATCGTCAGAATGGTGAACAATAGTGATGAAGATCATCTATATATACATTCAAAGCGAGGACTCGAATAATAGAGATGGAAGGGACAATACCAAGAAAAATAAAATACCCAAAAGACGTTTAGGTAAATATGTATGTAGGTAAGTACAATAAAATACAAATGAAGTAAAGGAATGAATATTTACATACATACCATCACGCCATATTCTTTTCGGGGTAAGCAGAGAGAACCGAGCGCCATACTCCTCTATTTTTGCACACATTCCTAGCTTCCATGCATCGTCTCATACATGCTCGTCGATTTTTCAGGCTTCTTATATTTCCTTTTCTCAAAATATTCACATGGTCATGCCATCCCTTTCTGGGGCGGCCCCTACTATTCACTCCATCTCTTACACCCTTGTATATTTGTTTGGTCAGTCGTTCATCATTCATTATTTCAATATGTCCAAACCACCTCAAGATTGAATGAATATTTACTTCTAATAACATACCTATCTATCACACATACTTAATAGCATACATATATTAATGTTTATATATATTTGCATAAAGTATTGACTTATTTAAATTGAAGATATATCTTATTGTTTGATTTATTATGAATATCTTTTTCCTTCTTTTTGTGATGCCTTTTAAGAAGGTTGTCTATCATTAAAACGATTTGCTCGAAATAGATTCTCTGTAAAAACTCTTTTCACATCTTTACCACATTATCCGATTTTAATTAGGTATTTATTTTTTAATAGGAAGGGAGTGCTTCATAGACGATCACACATTTAAATTCATGGTAGGCAGAGTGATCAGACGCCACATTTTTTTTTATTTTAACACAGATTCACTTTAATGTCGTTTTTTCATTTCTTAGACTCTCTTAGACTTATAGTATTAAATAAAGTCTAAGAAATGATTACATTGTAAAAAATGTAATATTACCAAATCATTATTGAACGACATTTCTTCTGCATTCTTTAATTACATATCTCTTTTCTTTCTTAATTACTACAATCAGTCTGTTTAATTGTTTTTAAGGTACTTTTTTACTATTGTAGGTAGTTACCATTTATACTCGTGGATTCGAATGGGCATATGCTAATTTATTATATTTCGAATATGCACTATGCTAATTTATTATACTTCGAATATGTACTATGCTAATTTATTATATTTCGAATATGCACTATGCTGATTTATTATATTTCAGTTCGATCGGCGTAAAAACAATTTTATCTCTCCTCCATAACATAGTAACAAAGAGTTAAACATATTATAGAAGTGCTGTTTCAAATGCATAATACAATGTAACCACAGAGTGAAAAATATATAGAGCTAATATAACCTACGACTTTTGGACAGGGAATTGGTACATTGATACATTCTTATGAAATCAAAATTATATTTTATACTTAATAATGTTTTTTTAACATTCATAGATTTTTATATTTTGTTATTTTTATCTCTATCTATTTTTTTCTTTGTAATTTCTCTATGGGAAATAATATCAACTTCATGAATAAAAAAAAAATCATAATAAATAACAAAACAAAAAGTACGTATTAGGATCATGAAAAGGGTCTATTCAAACACTAAAATGAATTATTAGCTATATATCATAAAGTACAAATTGTCATCTTAAAATATGAAAATCATAACATTAATAAAACTCACATGCAAATACCTTAAACAATCAAACTATATAAAGAAATATATTTTACCTATGTACAATAATGCATATTGCACGAGAAGATGGGAATATCTCCTGCCAAAAATATTAAATGACTGAGCTCTTGCATATACCTATACACTACATGCCCAAAATATTTTACCCACTTGAAAACATATACATTATGAGGTCCGATGACGACATCTACATAATATGTAGCTCGGCTGTCGTAGGTCATAGACTGCGTAGTAATATTTATTACTGAACTCGTCAACCTCTCCTCTGATAAAACCCGAGGGTATCGATGGTTGACTATAAGTTAAAAATGTCATACAAAAAAGCACCAAGAGTTTTTGCTTGTCATGTCTATAGATTATTGGTCTGTGAATAGGTATAACCTTTTACATTATGTCATAACAAGTTACGTATGTAGTTGAGTGGAATGTACATGTGTACATTATATACCATCAGGGTTTTATATTCGGTCTGTAATACGTTAAGAAAGTATATAAATATAATTCGAAGGCATTGCTAAAAATATATACCGTGTTATATAAACAAGATTAACTATTACATACAAATTTCTTTCGTTAGACCATTTAAATTTATAAAAAAATGATTGTGATTGATCAATATTAGTGAAGAGCAATATCAGTCTTGGTAATACAGCATCGGTCTTAATATAAAATGCAAGACCAAGGAAGACAGCCTCAATATGGAAATTTTTCTTCCTTTTCTTCTTCTCCTTCCTTTATGTAGATTGTGGATTCCCAACTATTACGAAATAGTTTAGTTTTCTAAACTTATAAAATGATAAATAAAACAGGTTAGTAACTACCTATTGCCGGATTTTTTTTGAACAAATTGATATTTTTTGCAAATATATCCAACGACGCAAATATAATGGACAGCCTGATAAGGATATCGAAAGAAGAGTTATGGCAGGAAACAGGGTGAATGGAGCATTTAGACCAGTTATGTATGATCGCAACATATCAAAGGGAGTCAAAGTTGCCATTCATAACGCAATCTTAGTGCCAATCTTGACGTATGTAAGTGCTCTTGATGTATGTAAGAAACCTGGATTTAGCAGAATTCGCACGAAAACAGAATAAATGAAATGAAATCGTTAAGAATAATCTGTAAGTAATAGAAATATATATGACAGGGAAAGAAATGAAGACATAAGGAAAGAATGTAGGTAAGATGAAAAAAGATGTCATTAATAAAATGAAAGTGAACACATTGAGATGGTTTGGCCACATGAGGAGAATGAATGAGGAACGCTTAACTTAGAAAATACAGGAACATTGCGAAGACGAATGGAATGAGGGGACGGAGCCGCCCAAGAAATGAATGGCACGTTCATGATGTGAACGATATTCTGAAAGACGGAAATGTTAGAAGCGTGATCAATAGACGAACATGTATGAGACGAGGCGATGAATGTGTGCCAAGATAGAAAAACGTGGCGTTCGGTTCTGTTCTCTGCATGCCTACTCCACGAGGGACATGGTGTGATGGTTTATATGGATGTATATTGTGACATACATGTAGATATCTTTGGTACTCACCCAGGACTGCTTCTGGTACAGCACTGTTTAGTAGTCACGTAACAACTGATTCCAGATGACATCTCTAGCCCTAAGGACATCTAAGTTACCCCTACTTAGCATATGAAACTATGAATTTAACAGACATAAGTCTTCTTCTTCTTCTTCATGTATTAGTCATTTAACTTGTTTTAAAAGGTGGACTATCCTGGGAGAAAATGGTCCAGCTGACCTTCAATCTCTTCGGTGGTCTTTCGGGTAGTCTTTTTGTCTTTACAATTCTGACGATTCTATTGTCGTCCATGCGTTCGACGCGGTCTCTCTAAAAGCGTCTTGTGCTACGTCCCCATCTCGTTATGTCCTCGGGTATAATTATTATTGTAATTACTGACCTTTTACATACAACTAAATATTTTTTTTGAGTAATTAAGAATTTTAAAGTGGCCATGAATGACTGAGTTTACGTGACTAAGATATTTGTGAATGCAAAACTTAGACCAAGTCCATTGTGGTCTTAAATATGCTCATCACTAATCGATATAAAACGAATGACCTTTTCAAGAACGCATTTCATTGAATTCCCATATCAAGGAATTTGACCTAGGTGAATGAAATAGGTCATTAAAGAAGGATTTGAACCCGAGTTCACTGTATGCATGTAATGCATGCTATTACCACATTGAAAAAATCATGTTAAAATTAACTGAACTACAGTGACTACAAAACATTTCGTTTTGTGCTACTAAATATTTTGTGCCCTCAGCCAAAGAGTTCAGTCATAAATAGATTAACTTTTATTACTCATAACAAAGGTTTGTCTAAAAACACAGGTAGCCAGTTTGGTTGTCATATTTTTTTTTCAGTGCACTGTGCCACCGATCTGTTTTAATGTCCAGATGAAAAGACGAAAGCTACATTGTAGAAAACTTTAAGCTCCCATTCTAATCTAAGTTAAGTTTGATTTACAATAGTTTAACTTTGTTACAGTTTCTAGGTTACGATTAATCCTTCATAACTCTACTAAGAAGTTAGTTATGATCGGCTTAACTCAACTTTACTTGATTGTTAACTAGATTTATGTTACAAGTATTCTTACTTTAATAATATAATGGTAACCCTTTATATTTATCTGTGGTAGAATACGTATGTAGTAGAGACATGGGCAGTGATGAAGGGCCTGGAAAATTGTAGTGGACTATAGATAGCTCCTGGAAAATATTTATAACAGTGCCACTTCCGTGATAATACAACACCACAAATCATCTGAGAAGTTCCACATCGGAAGAGGAGTAATATAAGACACAATATTTCCAAAAAATTTACACTCGCTCTAGGAGATGTCTTGAATTCCCTCGATTAGAGTGACAAAGATGTTTATATCAATGGCGAACTACTGAGTAATTTGAGGTTCGCAGATAATAGTCTTATTTGCCAAAGATGACAAAGAATTAGAAGATATGATTAACGGTATACGCAAAGCGTCTTGGAAAAACCGGCTATGAGAAATGCAGAGTCGTCGAAGAGCATCTTGGTTGATAGTTATGCTTATCTTGGACACACTATGAAACTCGGTAAATAAAATCAAGAGACAGAAATTGAAAGAGGAAGAGATCTAGCATGGGCCTTCCATTGACTCTTGCGCTCTCCCGATACTGACTGACATATGGTTGTGAAGCTTTTCAAAAAATGCTACATAATTAAGCAGTAAAACAAAGAGCTATGGAAAGGAGAATGCTGGGTATTTCATTAAGAGATAGAAAAACTAACTTGTGGATAAGAGAGAAAACCAAAATAACCAACGTTGTTCAAAAGGTTGCCAAGCAGAAGTGGAGCTGGGTAGAGCATGTCGCCCGAATCACAGACTCCAGATGGACTATGAAAGTGCTGATTTGTCTAGAACGGGCAAAAAAGTATTGGAAGTGATCAAGTGATGGTATAGGAGCACAAAAAGGACTTACAAAGATAAAATATGATACTAAAATCTGCAATTTTCACCTATAGAAAGGGGATGCGTACTGGTAAACGTAACCACTCCCAGGTCTTGCCTTTTCATACATTATATTCAATAAGAAAGGAAATATAAAAAAACAAGCTATTAAAATATTAATTGTTTTTTAACGTTGCTTTCTCGCTATAATATTATGAGAGTAGTGGAGGGTAAGTAACAAAATTGACATAAATGAGAGCAAAATAAACAACACTATTTTATTACTGTTTTGTTTTATCTTCAATTGTTCTTTATGTGAGTTATGTATTATTATCTTTTATTTTGTTTTATTTCTATTATAGTATTCTTGTTCTTAAACTTCTATCATAGGAATATGTTTTATGCATATACTTATAAGGATATTTGATACATTTCCCGGTGTAGCGTTGGAACTTGAGATGTAAAATTTTTATTGTTTGGCATTAAAACGAAGGTTTTTATACACTTTTAGTTTATAACTGTTCCTTTCCATATTATTTAAGAGCTTTTAATATGTTTCATGGATTGTGTATCTTGTGAGACATAAAATAATTATTTTTGTAACAAATTTTTAACATCTCAATAGAGACAAAGTTGGAATATTATAGGAGAACCGGAAAATCAAGACACCTATAAAGCTTACGATCTATCATTGGATCGTTTACGTAATCACCAATTATGCCATCTTATTGAGTTACCCTTTTAATCTAATTTTTGAAAGTTATTATTTTCGTTAGAGAATAAGCTGAAACACCATCGCCATCTATGAAATGAGAAAGAAAGTTTTCTTGTAACGCCATCTATTGAGAAATTGGTTTGTAAACATTGAAAGTAACAGTCATTAACATGAGGTGACAAAAAATATTATTTACACCCAAAAAATAACATTGACTTCGATAGGAAGTATAAAAAAATTCTATTTATAATTATTTGTGGCTGTATGAATATTTATGTATAAGTTGCTAATATATGAACAGGATTTGGTTTTAGAAGGAATTTGGCATTACGCAGGCCCCTAAAAGATGGAACGATGATATTACAAATGTGGAAGGAAATGAAAGAGGCCTATATCTAGCAGTGAAAGGAAGAAGACTGATAAAGAATGAAGAAGAAGAAATGATATGAGTAGGAGTTTTATGTGATACTCGTGTTGGTAGGTACTTACCAACCAATAAAAACAAAATTAATTTATAACCTAAAAAAATTGCAGGAAGACCGGAAATGTTTTACAGTTTCTGACGGATTTTATAGATATAGAAAACATACGATTACAATTAATATTGAAATAATGCTATAATCTGCAATTTCCACCTATAAAGAGGATGCGCACTGGTAAACGCAACCACTCCCAGGTGCCAGACTTAACTTTTTCATACCTATATTCAATAAGAAAGAAAATATAAAAAAACATTAAAAAATGATTCGTCGAAAACGTTGCTATCTTTCGGATTAAAGCGCACTTTACACGAACGAGGTATTCAACGCGGTCCAATTTTCAACGCTCAAAACAGCATCCAAAATACAGTTTACACAAAACATTGCTTTACATAGTTTTATTTTCTCCTTTATTTGCGACCCCTATTATTGCAATTACGAAAAAAATGTATATGCCATTGATGTGAAAAATAGCAACATTTTATTTTTCGCTTGTTTCGCGTTTCGTTCAACAGTGTTTTATCTTTCTCTCGTTTTCTTCATTTGACATTGCATTTTGACTATCCGGCATTTGACTTGAATTGGATACCATTTATTGTTTTTGGATCCTAAGTTTTTGTTTTAAAACATTGCTCTCTGGTCGAGAGATGCCAAATGGACAAAAGATACCGCGAACGTCAAAATCAACCCAACACAAATGACAGCCATGTTGACTAGTCGGCAACGAATAATTTTAAAGATTTCTGTAGTACGAAAAACGATACAAAACGCGTTGAAAAATACAACTCGCTCTATTGTTTTCCCACCGCGTTGATAAACCCGTTGAAATCCTCGTCCGTGTAAAGTGCGCTTAAGACATTGTATGTAAGAGTATGAACATTGTTATATGAGAAAAGTAGGACAATGATAATGGTATGAGTGTTGGTGTAATTTTACTCATACAAGTAGCAAGACTTGGATTATTTCATGCAGTAATAAAAACCACTAATGATGGATCTTCCTCACAGTGAGGGAGTATTTCCTTAATTATACAACTTAGGAATATTTATGTTAGTTACGGTAAGAAAGTTCTTAGTTTGTCGTGTCGTGCTAAACCGTACTAGGGGTACAATATGACTAATTTTGTTTCAACAGAGACGTTAAAGGAAAAAAATCACACGGCAATCTAAATTAAGTGATTTAATTTAATTTAAACTGAGCGATTTAAAAATTAGTTCTCGTGCAAATATTGCTTCTCTGGTCTGAAAACACAGTTTAGTTGGAAGAAATTCCCATTTGACAGTAAACTCGCCACTTGTACAGGGTGCATAAAAGTAAATATGATAATTTTCACAAAAAATACTCACCGATAAATAAATGATTAAAAAACAGAATTCTGTTGAAAAAATCTTTATTTTTGATTTTTCAAACGAAATATTCAGTTTTTGAATCAATAGTTTTTTTTCAATTTTCTCTCAGTGTAACATATAGAAGAATCAAACAAGAGATTGATAGATGATCATGTAATGTTTTTTTATTTTAATGTAACTTCTGTTTTTATTTTTATAGGTACTTTTTTGTACATTTAAATGCAATTTGCATGCGATTTTATAGGTATTTTTACAATCATACATATGTACATTCCATCACGGAACGTCACACAATGGATAACCAGCGACATGTGTGCGGGTGTGCATTTCCATATAAAAGTAAACACGACACATGCGTGTATACCTAATCACCAGTCTCGTCTCATTCAAAGGCACAACATTCGGAATGGGTGGTGAACCTCAGTGCTGAACTATGTGAGATGACGATGATAATACCTAATATAATTATAATGGAAGCATGTCAGTGTCTCATAGCAAATTTTATATACCTACTATATATTCATTAAACGGTACCAATAGCCATTTCAACAACGTTGAATAAATTTGTGAGTTAAAAAGAAAACAAATTGTTAAATAGTATGTTGTTAATTTATAGCAGAATTCTACCAAATAATTGGTTACTCGATAGCTATTCGTATGTCATTATGTTAATTAATTTCCCTTGAAAAATTTGTTTTGTTTTGATATTCGGCGATAACATTATTTAAATAAATATGGTAATTCAGAAGGTATTATTAATTTATTGAGACAAATTAATTCTCGTGAATTTACCTACTTTCATGACAATTACAATTTGAATTTAAACAATTTAAAACCCTTTCTTCATTTTAATAACGAACACGAAATATATGTTATCACGCCATTATGTTATCATACTAACTAGTCTAAAGTTTAAATATTAATTTGCGTTTGGCTTAACCTTGAACTGTTACGTAGTTTATTTCAAAATTGCTGCGTCAAGGTTTAAAAAAAACCGCCTAGTGCGCTTTGAAGTTTTTGTATTCATAAGGGTAATATCGCGTGCGTTCAGAGGTTATTATAACGCTAAACCTAGTGACTGAAAACATGATATTATACTAAAACCATCAAATGCATTATGAAGTTACGCGTTAGTAAGAGTAACTGTCGCGTGCATTAAAAATGGTTTATATGTGATTCAAATATCGGAAACCCCAAATTTGTTGATTTTTTGCATTTTAAGAACAAAACTGACTTAAATTGAAAAAAAAATATCGGTCATTCACTTCAATTTTATGCACTCTTTAAGCAAATAAAAGATTTATTTCTCTACGACACATAGTTATGGAGTAATTTAAAAAAAAATATGTATACGCCTTCAAAATGTTTGCATCCGTTTTATCTTTGGACTAAAAAAAATCGATCATATTTCTCATTACCGTAATCTTCTTCATTGGCCCAAGATACGACAACGACGTAATATACATATCTTGTCATTACTTTACAATGTCCTTTTTAATCCAAATTTACCTCAGTATCTCAAAGATAAATTCACTTATCTTTCAAGCCACGGGCGTCCACTTCGATCTGCTGAACGTACTTTACTATCTATCTCTATTCATAGTTCTGAATTTTTTAGCTCTTCATTTGAAGTACATTCGGCTAGACTTATGGAATAGTCTAAGTCCTGATATAACGTCGTCTATCTAACTACACATCTTCAAGAAAAGGCTAAAGCAAAAATATTTATCTGTCAACACCTGATTACATCTTCCTCTCCTCTTCCTTTCCTTATCCTTTAGTTTTCCTATGATTTCTATGAATTGTTCTTATATAGTATCTTATTTGTTTTTTTATTACCTTTCTTCTGCTATCTTTATTTATTTTGTAATGTGATTAACTTATTGCCATAGTACGCACTGTTTTGTATATTTAACATTTACTCTGGTTATTTGGAAGAAATTGCCCCCCTAATTATGTGCCCCCTTAATAAAGGTTTTCACATAATTTAATTTATCGGAAAACCAAAATTGTTGATTTTTTTTGCATTTTAAGAACAAACCTGACAAGAAATAAAAAAAACTATCACGAATATTTACTTTGATTTTATGCACTCTTTTAAGACATATATATTATTTTTTCTACGACACATTGTCACGGCGTAATAAAAAAAACGCCGTAAAACTATATTTGTAATATTTTTTCAGGGGAATTTATTCTGAATTTATAAGTGTGTGACGACCATTCACTAGAGAAATATTAAAAATAATTATAGTATTTTTTTTTAGGAAATACGCTATTAAACGTTTTTGAGATATTTTTTTTTGAAATTGGGGTGTTTAGGTTTTGCTTAGGTGTTTAGCCCTATTATACAAACTGGTTGGTGGTATGTATTTTTTTTTAAATTTAGATGTAAGGATGTTTTTAGAATTGTGTTTCGAGTCGATAAAATTGAAATCATTGAGTAAAACGAACTGTAGATTGTGGATAAAAGTAGATATTACTTAAAATGTCTTTAAAGTATGTTTTTCTTATATCAATGATTCCATGCAACATCAGGGGGCAAATGTCGCCAAAAAGTGGAATGAAAACCCTCATGATAACCCATATCACTGTGTTAGATATTGTTATATCTAATTTTGTATTTTTTCTTTTGTTTTATTTATATGGTTTTCGGTTTATGAATTTTCTTGCAATTTTAGATTTTTCCTCTCCTGTCATATTCCTCATTCCTTCTGTTAGCGCCGAACGTCGAATTACTATAATTCGGGCTATAAGAGTGGACTGTATATTATCGAAAGATTGAAAAAGATATTTTGGTTTCGACAATATTGTCACAGGCCATGCATTAAATTGAATCTTGAATCAGTACTTGTGTGAAAAGCCGGTAACAGGAAACGAAAGGATATTAGATAGGACTCACCAATATTCGAATTCGCCTCCTTTCACTGTTGCACTGATAAATTGTTGCACTGATAAATTGGTGCACTGAGAACTTTGTTAATTTACGATACGAGATGTTTTGCGACGAGCGAAAATTTGTATCACAAACGACAGCGAACGAAATGTGACAGTGCTTGCGACCGATCGACGACGACTACTATCGACTACTGGTCGACTCATTGGCCTTGAAGGTTGTATAGGAAGGAAAATGATAGGGAGAGGTAGGGAGGGGAAGGCAGTTCGTACTGTAGCGCTGATAAATGATGATTTTATCATATATTATTTTGGCGCGTAAATTCGGCATACTGAAACAATACCGAACATCTGTGGTCGGTCATCACACAACGGTCGGTGAATGTGCAACGATACGCTGCTTCTGTTGTATATTTCTTCTGTGATTTCGGCATCCGTAATTTCGGAGACATTTAATTCGACTGTCCGTCATTAAATGTCTAACATTGCAGTGAAAACAGTATTGTGTTGGTGAATATATACCTCCTTGCAACGGAACAATATCGGTGAGTCTTCAGCTTCCTTCCATATACAGTCCACAATCCTTTCCGTGGTATATTAAACCTTTTTATATGACACAAGGAAATATATCACACGTCATGGATATAATTATCTATTGAGTTCTATAATATCTCAAGATATTATAGAACTCCATAAGATAATTATATCCATGATATGAGTTATCATGAGGGTTTTGATTCCACCGTTTGACGGGATTTGCGACCCTGACTGACATCTGAAGTTATTATATTTTTTAGTATAATCTTTCATATAAAAAAACGACTTCAAAAAATATGGCGTTCGGTTCTCTCTGCCTACCCCAGTAGGGACTTTGCGTTATGGCACATACCTATGTAGTAATATTATCTTTCTTACAATTCGCGTCCTACATAATGTATAATATTTATGTACTATTATACGTGTTATACAGATTGCAGACGCCTGTGGAAATTGATTTTTTTTCTCGTGAGTTTGATGATTTTTTCTCATGAGTTTGAAATTGAAGTTTGATGTATAAAATAATGCTAGAACTATATTCCTTCTCCATCCTTCAATTCCTCCCTTTCCTGAATGGTATAATCAGATTTTCTTTTATTTCTATATAAGTACCTAATTAATATGTTAAATTAATTTTTATTTTTTATAGTCCAGTGAAAGAATTCCTTTTTCAAATAAATTTTTAATATAGCATAGCAGAGAAATATGGACCATTTACCTGCCATTTCTATTCTTATTTACCTCGAGTATGAAATAAATCATTACAATATTGTTACGAAATAATGGAGTATTCAACAGAAATTGTTGATTAGATTAAACGGGTGTAATTTGTCAAGTTGTTGATAATTTATTGAAGGAAAAGTTCGCTTTAAGTATCGCAGGTAAATCAAGTAAATAATGTTCCGAAGGGAATTTCGAGACGATAAAACATTTATAATTTTCACCCTATAGAAATTCATAAACGTACTGTTCTGAGAAAACAATATAAAAAAGAGTATTTTTTAAAAGAAATCTACAAGCATCATCATCATAAGCTAAACAGCCCTCTCTAGACCTTGGCTGAATCCCAAATCCATAGAATCATATGAGAAGGTTTATTGACTAACAGTGTTATTTTTAAACGTGGTTCAAATATTGAACTACGGTTGAACCCAAATTTGATCGCTTTTCTTATTTATAAACATGGATCAAGAGTTGAACCGTGATTCAAGTCAAATGTCAATTTGAACCGGCGAAGGGATTTTAACACTCAAAGAAAACAATCAAAAGTTGAACCTTGATTCAACTCAAATGTCAATTTGAACCGGCGAAGGGGGTTTTAACACTCAAAGAAAACAATCAAAAGTTGAACCGTGTTTCAACTCAAATGTTACTTTGAATCGGCGAAGGGGGTTTTAACACTCAAAGAAAACAATCAAAAGTTGAACCGTGATTCAAGTCAAATGTCAATTTGAACCGGCGAAGGGGGTTTTAACACTCAAAGAAAACAATCAAAAGTTGAACCTTGATTCAACTCAAATGTCAATTTGAACCGGCGAAGGGGATTTTAGCATTTACCATTTCACAATTTCGAAGTACCTACCTACGCCCATAAGATATGAGAAAAACATATATAAAGCGATTTAATCAGTTAGTTAGAATATACGATTAACGTTGAATTCAAACAAAAATATCGAATGTCACAATGTGCAATAGAGCTAGAGTTTGACAAAACTATCACTTGGCGCACACGTGTTCCGTGCCGTCTATACTGTTATGTAGTCATGACAACCAACTTACAAAAATAAATTCGGTGCTGTCGTATGAAATGGAGCTAAAAATCGATATCAACTGAACTGGGGTTCAAATTTTTTTATAAATAAGTTTTCAGTTGGACGTGGAAAGTCTTTGAACCGTGATTCAACAACAATTCATGGATTTTTTATAAACAACACTGCTATAGTTTAGATACTTCCAATCCATACAGTAACCCTTGCTGTTTCGGTAATGCAAGACTTTAAAGACTTGCACATACTTAATTCTTCCTCTCGTGTGCCGAATCAGCTCTCCTCGACGTTGAATAATATTTGGCAGTGCTAAAAAGCTCTTCTACATTCGTTAACCCAATCTACTCAGAATTTTTTTGTAGCTGGAAATTTGGCATCTCCAACTCGGAAATCTTCCTCTTCATGACTATCTGAATGATACGGTTATTTCTCCCATCTTAGAATATGCCCTAAGTGTTGGTTTAATAAATAATCTGCAAGAAATTCTCAGGTGGATCCACATCTCAAAGGCTTCAAGGCGACTAACAATGTTGGATTGAGTGTCCACACCTAAACACCGCACATTAAAACAGATCATTAATTACCATCACATTTTGTTCAAAGTACATATCTAGAATATTCACAATACAATCTTCGTAAAAATATTTAATCTTATATCTCTCCATACGAACTGTGCTGATGTTGCTTGTACAGCTCTGTTTAAATCTGAATATGCAAAATGAAATTCAAATATTCAACGTGTTTTTATAGACCAATCTCTATAGCTAAATATTTAATACATCTCACAGAAAAATATGTGTTTTTACTTTCTGGAGAGTGAGATTTTTTTTTTCAGAAAAATTGTCTTGTAATCTCACCTCCAGTCTACAGAAACATGTAAAATTGTTCCAATTCGCTTTCAGGTGGAATTTTCCCTCCATAATATATTGTTTGATAATAATTTATTATTCTGTGCTTTTTGGTATCACGATAAACAGAGTTGTATCCTATTCGTCAATCTTTATTTTGATTAAACTTTTTATCTACTAATATCCTTTTCGAATGTACGTCATTGAAAATTGTCATTTTTGACTCTTTACAGCTGTGTTTTTTTAATTTTTTTTTAATTATTTAATGACATATCATCCAACGATGAATGTTTAATGCCAAAATCATAAAATATAACAAAAACATAATACATAAAAAATATATAAAACACAAAAAAAACATAAAACACAGCAAAACCATAACACATAATAAAAACAAAACATAATACAAAATAAAACAACAAAACCATAACAAAAATATAAATCAAAAGCAAAAAACATAATACATTACAAAACATAACAAAAAAATAAAACACAACAAAACCATAACACATAACAAGAATATAAAACATAAGTAAAAAACATAATACATTACAAAAACATAAAACTTAATAATAACATTAAATATATCAAATTCATATAACATAAAACAAGAGAAGAAAAATGCAATTTCATCATGAAGTTATTAAGAATAAATAATTGGTAACAAGGAAATATATATAGTATGTAGGTACCTAAACAAGAGAAAGAAAATTTAAATTGCGGACTGTGAAACGATCTTCCGAGTTCAGTGTCTTTACTTTCTTACAAAATCATATTTTCCTCAGCAGATAGCAAATCTTCCCCAACGCTACGTACACTTCTATGAAGCATAGACTTAAATCCTAATAGCCGGTGTCCCCACTGTAGCCATATTAAATAAATCGAATATATCAATTTTTCGACAGCAAAAAAGTGTGAGTTTAGTGTTTACTCCAATTAAACAGCCCAGAGAAGCAAGACTTGCGTGAGATATGAATATAAATTAATTTCGCCTCTGCTGGGAAACAAACTCAAGACGCCGGCACATTAAGCAAACTGATTTCCTATATGCTG
Source organism: Molanna angustata (assembly GCA_963576475.1). Taxonomy (NCBI): domain Eukaryota; kingdom Metazoa; phylum Arthropoda; class Insecta; order Trichoptera; family Molannidae; genus Molanna; species Molanna angustata. The sequence continues at coordinate 736,305 of OY754977.1, read as the reverse complement.
AATTTTTATAGAAAAAAGTTGAGCAGATCACCTTGGCAATGAATTATAGTCATCATTATGAACTGTGTCTTCACTCCCACACGAAGCAGAGAGTCTGTTCCAGAACTACACTTCACTACTGTTGCGATATTACATTATGTTGATACTTGGTGGATGTAATTATATCGTACCTACTTATTGGTGTGTAATATGTATGACATGTGATGTGAGGATATTACATAAGTCGCTAGCGGGGTACAGCACACCATAAGCTATCACTAGTAGGTACTATCAAACACATATGTATTATTATACCTACTATAACTTCCTGTCATGGCTACCATTAACTGTTTTATCGCTACCATGCTGGAACATTGATCTATCTGTAAACAACATTTAATAATTTATTGAAAATCGAATGTTTAGGACTAGACCAGTCTTTCTCAAAGTGGGCGATAACGCCCCCTTGCGGGCGTTGGAGACCTAGAGGGGGGCGTTAAGGGGCCCAGAAAAAATGGGGGGCGTTGGCGTGGTATAGAGGGGCGATGGTTGATTTGTAATTTCATTTACTTTATATTTTAAATTTCACTAAAATTAAAACATACATACTACTCAATATCGAATAATTGGTTTATATTTCTACCCTGTATTTTTTTAACATGTCCACGTAGGGGACGCCAGCTATTAGGATTTGGGTCCATTTTACTCTTCCGAAGAAGCGCACTACGTACCTATGTAGCGTTGAGAGGGGTTTGCAATCTAGAAAAGAGTTTATTAATTCGGATTTTAAAAAGACCCGGGTTGTACGAAGATGGAAACACAGAATTTGGAAGATCGTTCTACAGTCGGGCTGTTGTATTAATAAAGGAGTTCGAGAAGCGACTTGTTCGCATATGTTGAAGGTCCAATGTGAATGGGTGCTGCGATTGAGTGAAGCGAGTGACTCTGTTGCGAGTGGGTGGAGGAGGGACCAAAGATGCAAGTTCATCTGAGCAATTCCCGTGGTAGTATCTATAGAATAAACTTAAAATACCGACTCTGCGTCTGTGTTCTAGTGATTGCAATCCATCAGTAAGTGATGGATCATCAATCAGACGTATAGCACGCCTTTGGACAGCGTCGAGGGTATTCAGTAGGTATTGGGGGGCGCCACTCCAGAGGTGACTACCATATTCAGTAATTGGACGATGATGATGGTATGATGGTATAAAATTATAAAAACTTAAAATACTTAACATAAATTTCGTAGGATAGCCCGCATGCCGTAAGCAATCAAGTTGTAACAAGTTTCTGTTAACCTTTTGTGGTTTAAAATTGTGGTTTTTAAGTTTGAGGAGTGTATAAAAAATTGGGGGCGCTGAAAAATAATTGATTTTCAAAGGGGGCGGTAAAAGAAATAAGTTTGATAATCTCTGGACTAGACCTATAGAAAAAGCACTGGTCATTTTACCAATATCAGAAGAGCTGTCAAAGTTGACATTAAACGCGATAATTTTTAACACAAATAATAATAAGCAGTATTAAAAATAGTAAGTATCATACATTTACTTAAATAATACATATGTTGAGAAAACTAATTACTGTGAAAAATGTGATAAAATACGAATACATAATAATCTTTTTCCTAACCTCAAATGGCAAAGGTGTTGATAAACTTATTTCTGCAACCAATTTACATTCAATTTATAAAGCAACTCGCCCACGCGTGTCGCTATTACCAAAGAATAACTAAACCTGAGACGAAAAAGTTTACTTCTAAACCTTGACTATCTTTATTACACCTTTATTTAGTAGACGTCAAGTTAGGACAGGTAGAGAGGTTGTTTAACGCTTGACTAACGCGTCATACAAAATATTTCAAAATGGCGAATCTTTGACATATGATCTGACGCATATTTGAGATTGACAGAAAAATTTAATCCATAAAACGTTTTTCCTTGTTATTCTTCATCGCAATCGTGTTTAAAATGACTCAACACGGCACAACGCGATGTTGTTTTCATTTTTCGATGTCAGTTATCTAAAGATTACATGTTTTTATCTATTTTTTGACATCTGTAAAGTCAATGCGGCAATATGAAAAAAAATAATGAGGGTGTTCGTAAACAATTGAGTGAACTACATATGTAGTTAGGTGATTATCTAATTGCGCGTTTAGTAAGCTTTTAACGAAATCTAATAAGTAAGACCGTAAGAGTACACGTATTCATAGTAGACAGGTATGCGGGTGTGCATTACCTCATGAAAGGGAGCACAACACATGCGTGTTTACCCAAACACCAGTCTCGTCTCACCTAAAAAGGCACTTCATCATTCAGAATGGGTGGTGAACCAAAAATCCGAAAATATCTATTACCTACAAAGATTCTCCCGATTTCTTTCAATTATGTTGTTGTTGCAACAAATGAGCGATGTGTTGTTTTATGCAACTAAATTGGTCTACTTGATGGTTGATTAGTTAGCGTGCGGGGTTTGCTAGACGACTATCCTGGTTCAATCCCAGCCATAACCTAACATTCATAATTTACATTCTGCATTTGCTTTTTGGTAGATTTCTTTATATTCAATTGTATTAAAACAGGGGGCTATTCATTACACGTTCTTAATACATTCTGTTCTTGCCTTAATCTTAAAAATGTATAGGTAAGTCAGTACTCGATCATAATCTCATCTTAATTTTATTCCACATTTAATCATACAATTTTTTTAATATTAAGGATTGGTATGAAATTAAAAAAAATATATATATAAAAAAAAAATAAAATAAAAAAAAATAAAAAAAAATAGATAAAAGAGGAACGAAAAGTAGAGGTCGGCCAAGAAAAAGTTGGCACGATCACATAAATGGGATTTTGAAAGATGGTGATGTTAGAAGTAAGAATAATAGAAGAGCGTGTATGAGACGATGTATGGACGTGAATGAAGCGAGGAATGTGTGTCAAGAGAGAGGAGTCTGGCGTTCGGTTCTTTCTGCCTACCCCAAATAGGGAAATGGCGTGATGGTATGGTATGGTATGAAATTTTCATTCATTTTTGTATAAATCAATAATATTATTCAAATTATTTTAACGTCAAAAGTCCTAAGCCGATCTTAAGCTTCTTTTAATCAACCTAATAAGTAGCCCTGCAGGTTCAATAATACGAATGCAATCCAAATTGACCGCGCCTCCTTTTGTCTCACTCGCACCCATTCCAATTGGTCCGGCGCGACAGAGAGAGACCACTTTCGTGTGTAACGAAGTCTTCCGACAGTCGTTTTAACTTCAGGTAACTTTGAACATTACTGAGTAGTAACGAAGTCTAGTTACATACAAAACGTCAGTTCCTATTGTAATTATATTGTTAACTTATATACCTATTTATCCAATCAACAGACATTGGTGTAGGTTACTACGACAGTTTACAGGTGTAGGTTATGTCGGGTAGGGAAAGTTAAGGAAGGGTCGCAGCCACCATGCTCCGCCGGGAGATTTCCCTAAGGGATCATTAGGTACTTACCGTTTAACTGAGGCGGTCTGACCCTAAATTACCCCCATCCCATCCCTGTACTCTGCGCCGTATTGGATAAATTTAGGGTTGGTTCCAGTTGAAAACACTAGATTTATATTTTTGACATTTTATTATTTATTTATTTGACTTTTTGTACGTAACATAAACAAATATAAAGCTAAAAAAGAACAAAGTAAATATACATAAGACCAAGATAAATGAAAAAAAACATCAAAGCAAAAAAAAAGGATTGGGAAGGAACAAGAAGAGGAAAGGAAGAAAAGGAGAGGGATCAGGTATTTTCGGAGAGATATCCCTGCTTTAGTCTTTTCTTGAAAATGGAAAGCGAGTTTGACGAAGTTATATCATGACTCAAGATATTCCAGTCTTGCTGAACGTACTTCAAAGGAAGAGCTGAAAAATTCAGTGTGGTGAATGGGGATAGTCAACGTAGGACGTTCAGCAGATCGAAGCGATAGGCCGTGATTAGATAAATGGGTCAATTTGGTTTTAAGGTACTGCGGTGAATTAGGATTAAAGAGCGTATTATATTTATTTATTTTAATCTTTTTGTATATATAATTAGTACACTGGCGGGCTTATTGCCTAATAGCAATTTCTTCCAATCAACCAGAGTAAAAGTATACAAAACAATGTGTACTATGGCAATCAGTTAATCACATTACAAAATAAATAAATACAGCAGAAGAAAAGTAAAAAACAATAAGAACAATTCATAGCAATGATAGGAAAACTAAAGGATAAGGAAAGGAGGAGGAGAGGAAGATGTAATCAGGTGTTGTCAGATAAATATTTTTGCTTTAGCCTTTTCTTGAAGATGTTTAATGAGATAGACGACGTAATATCTGGACTTAGGCTATTCCATAGCCTAGCTGAATGTACTTCAAATGAAGAGCTAAAAAAATCAGAACTATGAATAGGGATAGATAGTAAAGCACGTTCAGCAGATCGAAGTGGACGCCCGTGGCTTGAAAGATAAGTGAATTTATCTTTGAGATACTGAGGTAAATTTGGATTAAAAAGGACATTGTAAAGTAATGACAAGATATGTATATTACGTCGTTGTCGTATCTTGGGCCAATGAAGAAGATTACGGTATTGAGAAATATGATCGAATTTTTTTAGTCCAAAGATAAAACGGATGCAAACATTTTGAAGGCGTTCAAGTTTGTTGAGATGTTCCTCGTTTGCATCCAAATAGCTAACATCAGCATAGTCAAGCAGCGGTAGGAGAAGTGACTGAGCGAAGGTTATTTAACAGTGAAGTGGAAGGAAATTCTTGAGTTTATTAAGTGAGTGTATGACAAAGTAAGTGGATATGCTGACATGTGAGATCTGTTCATGCCAGAATAAGTTATTATTAATGTAGATCCCAAGGTTTTTCACGACTTTGGTATAAGGAATACATTGATTATTGATATACAGAAATGGGAGTTGCAAATTTTTAAGGGAGGACAGCAGACGAGGACTACCAATAACAATCGCTTGAGATTTTGAAGGGTTAATAAGGAGACCATGCTCTGATGACCAGAAATTAAGATCTTCATTCATAGAAAGGGTAGCATTGGCAATATCCAAGGGATTGAAATGAATATATAACTGAAGGTCATCTGCAAAAAGATGATACTGACATTTAAGGTATTTAGTAATAGAATTGATAAAAATAGAAAATAACAGTGGGGATAAAACACCACCTTGTGGCACACCAGACAACAAAGTGGCAAATTCAGAAGTATTATCGGCGATCTTAATGCACTGTTTCCTATTGCTCACATAACTAGAAAACCAATCCAACACCGGTTGAGTTATGTTGAGTGAGGATAGAATGGCAAGTAGAATATATAGAAGTGATACACTATTTTAACATCTCAATTGAGACGTAGTTGGAATATTATAGAAGAAACAGGAACTCAAGGCATCTACAGGGCTTACGACATGTCATCGGCTGGTTTACGTAATCACTTTATGCGCTTGCTCAACGCTCACCTATTATGCCTTCTTATTAAGTTCCCTTATGAATGCAATTTTGAAAGTTCTATATATTTTAATAATGAGATACAGATCGTTTGAAAATAAGACATTTTACTATCGCCATCTATGAAGTAACGAAGAAACCTTTTTTTACGCCTTCTATTGAGATGTTAAAAAAAAATGTCAAAAATAACATTGACTGCCGACAGGGAGGAATGTTTTGCGTATATGCAACGACCCAATGTTTGCGTATATGCAACCTTTTAAAAATATTCGACTAGAATATTTTTTAGCATTACACCAATATATTCTCAAAAAGTAAGCCGGTTTATTCTCCAAAATTTCTTTGTTTAGAGTCAGCATAGACACCACTTTTTTCCAAGATGTTATGAACAGTGTGGTTGGAATTATCGCCATTGCATTGTTCTTCAAAGCTTTGCATGACTTGGCTCCGCACTACATTCAAGAACTTTAACAAAAGATGTATCATCAGAAAGATATCTATCGAAGTCACATGATTTCTTTAGGGTAATGCGATAGAGCAAAAAAAATCAGATTGCTACGATCGTGGTTTTAACGTGCAAACGGACAAATTAAATGAAATAAATTACCCCCTAGCCAACCCCTTCCCGCAAAGGGTTGGCTGGGGGAAGCACAGGACCGAGAGAGATGGAGTTCATTAGAGGAGGCCTACATTCAGCAGTGGAGAGATGGCTGACAAAGAAGAAGAAGACGAAGAATTACCCCCTGAAATTATAATATGTAGAGTACAAAGTTTTTCAGTAAATCACGTAAGACTCAAACTTTTTGCAAATAAACGTTTTGTAAAAATAAAGTTAGAATACATTGCAAGAGTCAGCAATTATCAAGAGCGCTCTGGGAATGATCTTATTATTATCATAAAATTGCGCCATATAAATTTATATTATTTTGTTACCTCTTGTGTTATATATGTATGTGTGAGTTTCGAATTTGTGTTATGCTGTATGCAAAGTACCTACGTCGTCAGATAGCCAAAAGATTTCATAACCCTATCTCCAGGTTTGGTCCAGCGAGACAAGATACGATCCAATCCTTCGAGATAAAAATACTCCTCTCCAGAATCGTGGAGTTTAATGCGGAGTTTTCGCACAACAAATATTAATGACGCATTTTTACAGAGGAATTTTACGATTTTTCAGAGATGCGATATAATATTATTATGTACCCACTTAATCCAATTTTTGACTGTTATTACAGTTTTACCTTTACACTTCATATCTTTAGTACACTTCGGGGAGAGTCATTAGTTTTTGTAGCGTTCAATGAGCTGTAGAACAGGTTCATACATAAGACTTCAGTGATTCTGCGAGAAAATCCTTTCTCGACATATCTTTTTAAATACAATCTTAAGGCTGCACAGGTACTGAAATGTGATAAGTTGTATTGGTGTTTCCTCATTTACTCAGCCAATACTGATATTATAGTCATGAAACTAATGAACTTAAAAAAATATTAAATTTCAAGTTACCCTGAGCTTGGGGTCACTTTGAAATATTTGACAGTGAAAAACTGAGAAGCCCTATTCAGATATGCTTCAAAATCTAATGGAATTTAAGCGAGTATTAAATGTACAAATTTGCAAAATTTGAAAAAAAATCGAATGAGTACTTAAGTCTATGATCGATAAAGTACATAACACATAGTACACAGTACACACACACAGATACATTGTGGTGAAACTTTCAGAATACAATCTCAGCATGATACTAATTGATGATATGCAATACAAAAAATAGCCGCAAAAATTGCGAATTCATAACTTCATAAGTTGATGTGTATATTGCACATGTATCGTTAAAAACTTAATACATTTTACCATACACGAAATGTACAGTGTACATCATGTTACGTTTCACAGTATATATTATTTTCTACACGTTTCGTTGTACAAAATATACAAGCTATGTTACCCTATATATGCACGTTACATGTTACTCTACACAATATTGGTAACTTAACACTATTTTGGTAACTTAACTTTACACAATGTTACTTTAAGTTACTCAATATACGTTAATAGATGTATACGTGTTACCGTATGTTATGCACGTTACATGTTACTTTACACAATATTGGTAACTTTACACAAGTTACTCAATATATACATGTTACGTTAAAAGATGTATACATATTATGTTACTCAATTTATATACGTCAAGTTAAACGATGTATATACGTCCCGCGATGTGTGTATAACATAATCTATTCATGAGTTCATGACGAGGCAAGTATATGAAATTATTCGTTTTTTTTTTAAATATTACCTGATTTCTCGCGCTTTATTAATGTAACGTGTATATCGTATATGTTACGATGTGTTCAATGTACATAATACATACGTTTTACAATGTTTACATGAGAAGTGTAGGTGTCACGTTACGGTGAAGTTCGATTAATGTGGAAATTGCATGCAGTCACTACACCCGAATTCAGTATATGTTTTCTAAGGATTGAACGATAAATTACTATTCAAATTTACGACTCAGCATAATAATTGACTATGTTATTTAATATTAAATATCTATGCTTTTATTCGTGTAATAGGCATGTACATTGATTTGAAAAATTGATACCCCAAGCAGCTGATGTTCATTGCATGCGACTGGTCGCAAGAAATACAACGATAATTGTTGAATCGAAAAGTTTACTTTTTAAGGTAACAGAATCGACAGTCAATAAGAACGTCAAGTGCTCGGCGGGTATGATCAGTTTATATCAGAAACAAGTGTATGCTTGTCACATGACGTAATGTGTAGGTATATGTTCCGTTCACGACACACGTTGTGATGTGTAGACGATACACGGTGCATAACGTGATACGTGCATTGTACCTACATGTTGTACGGCGTGACGAGATGTGTTCATTGTACAATATTGTACATGTTGTGCGGAGTGACGTGATGTGTTCATGTTACCTTACATGATGTATACAGTGTACACGGCACATGGTGTAATGTATACACGCTACCAGAAGTGACGTATACATGTTACACAATGTGATTTATATACGCAGTACATGTCCTGATGTAAACGTGTTATATGACGTGATGTATACATTATACGTGACGTGATGTGTACACGTTACGCTACACGATGTGTTACATTACTACGGAATCAGTGTGTTAAAATGTGAATTTCATTTTATTTTGAGTTGAGTGATGTATTTGCTTTATTCTAGGTAAAGACGATGGTGTGGGGTTCAAATACTAGTCCAACCCCATCCTACCCCTACTTATGGCTCCACCAGTCCTCTTCAACATAAGACAACATGCCCAGGTACTGACAATACCCCTCTGCTGTGTGTTATCAAACCTCTCTCTAATTATTCATGTAGATTGCGCTAAAATCAATACCAGTTTTTCTTATAAAGTCGTTGTAAATAGATCCTTTGATATTTTATTAAACATTTGTAATATCGAATATTTTTGTGAAATGACATGACAGTTGTGTTGAAAGGAACTGAATTCCTTTGTTAAACTATCCTTAGGCTATTTTTTTGCATTTTTGTTTATACATTATCAAGAAACAATAAGGCAGCTTACTAGGTAGTTAAGGCACACGTTTGAAAAGCCATCCTATGATAATTTAAAAATATATCAGAAAACGAGGCTATTTTTATCAAAACGTTTTTCCTTGAAAGGTAAAAATGAAAAGGTTGAATCGTATGAAAGGTGATTTACGTAATGTGTTAAAAATAACACTCTTTATCGGTTCACTCGCCGCCATATTTGGTCTAATGACCGGTTCACGTTTCCCTTGTTACTCCAGGTACATATGTTTTTATACATCATAATGCTTTTTGTCTAAATTTATCCCAAATCCTGAATCAGCCTTTGCGTAATTCCCTACGAAAGTTCTAATTAAAGATAAACATTAAGATGGTTTGGCCACATGGGAAGAATGATGAATAAAATATATAAACCTGACAACTCTTTATATCATACATACCCGTCTTCTATCCTTTTATTCATTAATTCCATCATGGAATAGCCTACAAACTGGGGTAACCGGCGACAGATGTGCATTACCTTGTAAAAGGAAGCACGAACATGCGTGTATGCCTACACACCTAAAAAGGTACTACATTCAGAATAGGTGGTGAACCTCATTGCTGAACTTTGTGAGATGTTATTTTGCCTGTTGTATTTTGTATTACCCGGCTCTTACGGGACACCCAATAACGACGATAATAGAAAAGAGTGGAAGCACTATTCTAAGTCGGTACCTCACAGCGGTCAATTTTGACTACATTTATGTTGTAGAACTCCATCTCATGGGGGGTTTCTTAATCGAAGAAATGAATTATAGTTCCATATATTTATATTCCTTTTGACAGGATCAGTTAATCAAATGATCTTAGTTGACTAACTGGGACTTGGTTGAAAATTCCTTCAAGAGGTTGTTTTTGCTGATTTATAAAGTAATAAATATATGATAATACATCAAGAACAATTTGTGACAGGTGTTCTATTCACCTCAGTTTTGCAAGGAATGTGAAAGGTCAAATAAAAGAAAGAAGAGGAGTAAGGGGTAATAGAAGTGGACGACAGAAAATGTAGAAATGTAAAAACATGTGTACATTCAACTGTGAATGAAATACGCCATTTAAATTTATCTTTGAAACAAGAAAGTGACCTATATATGAACAAAAGTCAAAATGTAGTAGGTCTGTTTTAGTTGATTCCATATTATATCATTTGGTTTGTTTTAAAACTGTACTTAAAAGCATGTAAAAGTGAAATAGATAGAGTCAATGATAAGTAACAAGATGTCTTAGAAAGAGGTGACCGGTAAAATACGAGTATCACCTATTATCATCCAAAAATCTTTTTAATGTTTCCAACCAAATATAAACTGCCGCATTCATATACGGCTTGTAATATTTACAAATGTTAGAGATATATGTAAAACAGATTAGTCATAACAGCATATTTAATTTTTGATATGAAATAGTAACACAAAATAAATACAAACATAAAAACAAAATGTAAAAATTAGCCCCACGTTGGGCGCCAAATCATTGTTGCGAATCGATAGTTAGATATTAGTTCTTTCATCACACCCAAGAGTAATGGCTTGATAACACCATGTAATGGGTTGTATTATATGTATGTCTTTACCTTTCCTTCAATTTTATCTTGTCTTCTCATTACCTTTTCCTTCGCCTTCTTTGTATTGTATTGAATTACTGCACCCTGTCTTTATTATACCTTGTCTATGTGCGCAATATTCTTTGTGAGCTTAATTATTTTCTAGTTATTTAATTAAATTGGTTATTTGATGTTGTTAAATGCCTGTTTAATTATATTTTCATTTTTCTTTTACCTCAAAATGATATTACTTAATTAAAATGATATTTTTGCGTTTTATAGGCAACTCTTTGATAAAGGTAAATCAAGTTGTAATTTTCTTCTTATTGAAGAACCTACTATAAATTGATTTTGTCTATGTTATATTAAATACTTTCACTTTTAATGTTATTACTATATTATTGTAAGTCAATTAACGAAATTCGTATAATCTTTATTCAAATTAATTGAACATTAAACATTGAGGTGAGGTTTTTATGGTAAAAAAAACGTATGGAATTTTTCGTCTATTTTTTTTTTTAAAACGCGACTCCCATTCACCGGTATCGCAGAATGGTTGAAAAAAATATAAAAATGGGATATAAAGTTTTTTTTATGTGATCTAAACTAATGTTAATCTAATATTTTGAATCTACCCGAATTTTTTTATAGTTTGCATTAAACATTGAATTTTTTGCCTGTCATTAATCAATGATATTTTTTAAAACAATTTTTTAATATCTCAATAGAGACGAAGGTATATTATAGGAGAACCGGGAAGTCAAGGTACCTTCTTCTTCTTCTTCTTCCTTCTTCCTCAGCCGTTTTCAATCCATCGTTGGATATAGGCCTCCCCCTTGCTCCTCCACATGTCTCTATTCCGGGCACATTGCATCCAATTTACTCCCACATTCTTTCTGATGTCATCCGACCATCTAGCCTGTGGTCTTCCCACACTCCTTCTTCCCGTTCTAGGTTGCCATTCTAGGAGTTTTTTTGTCCATCGTTGGTCAGTACATCTGGCAATATGACCTGCCCAGCTCCACTTCAGGGTAGCCATCCTTTCAGCTACGTCCACAACTTTAGTTTTCTCTCGTATCCATTTGTTTGTCTTCTGATCTCTCAATGAAATGCCCAGCATTTTTCTCTCCATGCCTCTCTGCGTAACTAACAACTTTTGCACAATTCGCTTCGTTAGGACTAGCGTTTCTGTGCCATATGTGAGAACAGGCAGGATGCATGAGTCAAATATTTTTTTCTTGAGATAATTGGGGTACTTTGGGGACTTCAAAATATAAGAGAGTTTATTGAAAGCTGCCCAGGCAAGACCACGTCTTCTCTCTACTTCGGCCTCTTGATTCTCTTTCCCAAGCTTCATATTATGTCCTAGATAGACATAACTATCGACTCTTTCGACGGCCCTTCCATCTACCAAAATGGGAACGTTACGCGCCGTGCTGCTCATTATTTTGGTTTTTGTAGCATTCATTTTGAGGCCAATCTTTAAACAGGCTGCGTTTAGTTCATTTAGCATTATGCTTAGTTCTTCCTCATCTTTAGCAAATAAGACAACATCATCTGCGAATCTTAAGTTATTGAGATACTCTCCGTTTATAAGTATACCTTTGTCCTTCCAATCAAGAGCTCTGAACACGTCTTCGAGAGCCAGAGTAAAAAGTTTTGGAGAAATTGTGTCCCCCTGTCTTACACCTCTCTTTATATGGAATTTCTCCGATGGTTCGTGGAGTTGTATCGTTGATGTGGCATTTGTATAGATGGTTTCCAAAAGCTTGGTGTATCTGTAATCTACTCGACAATTGTTTAAACTTCTTATTACCGCCCACATTTCTACCGAATCAAAGGCTTTTTCGAAGTCTATGAATGCCAGTGCAATAGGAAGATTGTATTCTGTATGTTTCTGGATTACATTTTTTAATGTGTGAAGGTGGTCATTAGTGCTAAAACCTCTTCTGAAACCTGCCTGTTCAACTGGCTGGTACGAATCTAATTTATTTGTGAGTCGATTTGTGATTATTTTTGTAAATAGTTTATACAAATGGGACAGAAGGCTTATGGGGCGGTAATTCTCAAGTTTTCGTTGATCACCTTTTTTGTGTAATAATATTATATTGGCATTGTTCCATTCTTGTGGTATATTCCCTTCTTCTAGACATCTGTCCATAAGGTGGGCAACAGTCCTATGTAACAAGTCTCCACCGTATTTAATGGCCTCAATTATTATGTTATCAGGGCCAGGAGCTTTGGAATTTTTCATTTGTTTCAGAGCATATTTGACCTCCTCCACAGATATATTAGGAGTACAAGGCTAAAAAAAAAGAAATAAAAAATCACTGTTGTAACATTTGTTACATCATTCGGAGATTTCAATTAATCGTCTTTTGATAACAACATTATAACAAAAAAAATCACAACACAACAACTTAAATTTTTAGAAATTGAGACTAAAATAATTGTGAAACTTTTGACGGATAAAATCTTGTTGAATAAAAAAAAATAGAAATTACTAGTTGCATGTAACACATGAGATCCAACTGTCGATAGCGATAGTATGTATAGTTGAAGAATATGTACCAAACTATAAACCCATAGATACAAATTATTGAATATTTTCAGATATTTTGTTTTCTATACAACATATGTAGGTATGTATGTCAAGATAGGATAGTATGGAAGAAGATCCTTTTTCCTACCCAGAATATGCAAATTGCATGATGGTATGTATGTATGTTTGGAGATGAAGTAACAAACTATTAAGTCTTCTTACATATTGTGTATAGGCGACTGCCATACAAAATGTATGAAGCGATGTCGTCACTAAATTCAATTTTTAAAAAAATTGTTAAAAAAAAATTGAGATCTTCTTCTACAATGTTAATATTTTTTATAGAAAATTAAATTATCTAGTTGGGGTGTTTCGGCTTTTTTCGATAATTGTAAAAGTTTTGGAAATATAGGCAGTTAAACTCATAAATTTATCATAAAAAAAATATTTTTCTTAATAAAAAATGTTTGAGAAACCCTGGAATTTTTTTGAAAAAACTAATTTGAGATTTTGTATTTGTCTATGTTTGTACCAATTTTCAGCGTTCTACCGTTTATGGTTTCTGAGATATATGGAAAAATAAAATAAAAATTCAAAAGTTGATAACCCCTGACTGAAACAAAAATTCAAAATTCCGAGTATAAAAGTTTTGTAGGCCTGTAACTGTTTATATATTCTGAAATTTTAGGCTCTGTAAATTGAGCGGATCAAAAGTTATAAGGGGGGGACGGACACACAGACACACACACACACAGACACACAGACACACACACAGACACACAGACACACACACACACAGACACACGAAATGTTCTACTCCGAATTCTGAGTAAATCCGTGTATGGAACATATATGCTGCGAAGCCTCTAAGTTGGTGTTTTTTGACTTCAAAGTTGGAAAATCCATGAAAAAAGTAGACCTCTCCATACAATTCTCGCGTATTCTGGCTTGATACATTGTCGATATGTTAAGAGAACAAAGTTCTCCTGAACAAATCGACAGTTGGATTATTCTCTACAATAACATAGATAGGAATAGGGAGGTAAAAAATAATTTAATATGATATGAGAGCTGTATGTAGAGATATTATGTATATCAAAGAAATTTGACAAAGAGTGGGAAAGCGTTAGTAAAAGGAAGTAGTTATATGACAAAATTAAGTACTGAGCTAGTATAGAATTAACAAAGTGTGCTTTTAATAAGGTTAATGTTTTTGTACTGAAAATGAACATTCATCGTCTTTATAAATAATATACACTCTTATCTTCTGTCCCTGTACGATAGTCGTACAGAATAATCTAATTGTCATACATTTGTGTGTAACGAACACGACGTAAAATAAATATAAAATGTAATATCATTATAATTATATTCTCACAAAACGTGTGAAAATGTATTTAAGAGGGAATATTAACCTAAAAAACGCATTATGATATAAAATTTCTTAAATATGTTTAACAGTGTGATTCTAAAAAAATACCATAATTATTTTGAAAAGTCACACAATTTTAAAATTCGACATAAATTCCTTTAAAAAATACATAAATATCATCACGGCATACAGCGACAGGTTTGCGGGTGTGCACCATCTTAAAAAAAACGCAATACATGCATGTATCTCCACACACCAGTCTCGTCTCACCAAAAAGGGCACTACACTCTGATTGGGTGGTGAACCTCATCGCTGAACTATTTAAGGGGCAGGGTAAGGCAATGTATGTAGGCAGGTCAAATGCAAACTTTTCTAACTATTGAATGAGAATGAACGTCCGTAAAGATTACAATCGTATGCGCCCAAGTTAGTGTATTTGAATCGAGCGTTACATCAAATACTATGGTTTATTTGATTTTACAAAAAAGTGAGAACATTGTGTGAAAACGTATCGAGCCAATTTTTAGATTTATAAAATAGAGACGCTTTTCTTTTTTTTCAGAACATTATTTTTCTCGTTTTCTGTGAAAGTTCTCGTTCGCCTTTTTTAAAACTTCTCTCGAAATAAAAACTTTCAATTTTCAAAAAACGTGTCCCGGTGAGAAAACCGGCGTTACCCATAGGTTTTCATATAATACACTAGATGTCGTGTCGTAGTTAGCAAATTTTGTATGAATCGAATGTGAGTCATTTTTCAGGGGGGATTTTTGACGTTTTGATTCCAGACCACATCGTTTTTCTATAGAAAATAACGACTAATGTGAATTTTTTTTCGGATTTAGATGTCTAAAAAACATTTTATTTATTAATAATTTAGAGAACAGTTATCTAGGATGTGTTGAAATGTAAGGAAAAGTGAAATATGTTGCCAACCAAAACGTCAAACGCGCGATATACCATGACTCAATTTTTGTACAGAGTACTACATCTAGTATATTATAATAAAAATCTATGGTGTTACCATACTGCTATGAAAAAAAAACGCATAGACAATCTGTGTGAGACACCGTCACCTCATTTATAAGGACTGTTACTTTCATTGTTTACAATTAAACCTATTTCTCAATAGATGGCGTAACAAAAAAGTTTCTTCGTTACTTCATAGATGGCAATAGTAATAATGCATTATTTTCAAATGAATTGTTTCACATTATTCAAATATATAGAACTTTCAAAAATTACATTGATAAGGGAACTCAATAAGAAGGCACAATTGGTGAACGTTGCGCAAGCGCATAAAGTGATCAGGTGAACCAGCCGATGACAGGTCGTAAGCCTTGAGTTCCTGGTTCTTCTATAATATCCCAACTTCGTCTCCATTGAGATTTTAAAAGTTTGTCAATAAAAATATCATTTGACTCCCGATAGGAAACAAAATCCAATGTTTGCGTACCTATATGCAATTAAAAAAATATTCGATTCTAAAAAAATATTATAAATATCTTTTAATACCTACACCATTTTTTTAAATTACTCCATGACTATAATATGTCGTAGAGAAATAAATATTTAAAAGGCTTTGATATAATGAAACCATAAAACTTCATTGTCACATTGTAGTGCAGAATAAAAACACTAAAATAAATCGATAAAAAAATATATGATTCCAATTATTTTCCTTCATAAAAAAGTAATAATACTTTTATATATATTTGTTATTTTGAATTCATTTTCCTTATACTGTATTGTGTCGTGCAGTTATTTAGTTGTATGAATTATTTTTTTTTAATATACTAAGGTTTTTCCAAGAATTCTTAAATACGTTTTTATAAATAAGGTAGACATTCAAAAATAAGCAACGTTTTTGGTGTTATTCAGTTGAAATTGACATTTAATTTTTAGCACAGTTACATTTAATACATTTAATAGGAAAATGAGTGCAATACACATTACAGACAAATTTATTACAAGGCGTAAAATACCATTCTACAATATTATATTATACTCACGAATACAACAGTATTAAGTTATCATTTCAAATTCATATTTTAACTTATATTTTAATTTTACTCTAAAACGGGTATCGTAGAGGAAGTTCATTCTCTAAATTTCATCTTTATTTTAATGTATAATATTATGTTTACTTAGTTAATTCCATTGTATGTAGATATATTACACATATAAAAAAAATACTTGGTATTAGTTATATGAAATTTATTTAATTATCGACGCGTTTCGTGCAAGGCACATCGTCAGTATAATTATTATATTTAGAGAATAGTTATTCTGACGATGTGCCTTGCACGAAACGCGTCGATAATCAAATATATTTCAATAGAACTAATACCAAGTATTTTTTTTATATTTGTAATATATATACATTATGTATAAAAAAATTCGTATTTCTTTTTATCAAAATAAGGTCCAATTCTAAAAACGCACTATTACTTTAATGAAATGTATTAAATATTCATAAAATGTATTTTTTGCTAGTCTGAAGATTATTCTGTAGAATAAAATAATGGTTCAATAACATTTAAATAACAAAAGAACAGCTCTAGTCCATATTTATAAATCTTTATGTTTGTAAGTATGGTTGTATGTACGGTATGCCCTCCTAAACCGTTCATCTGATTGCAACGACACATTAGTGAAATGCCCTGGGACGGTTTCTGGATTTAAACATTTTTCTTCTTCTTCTTCGTCGTATATTAGGTCTTCAGCCTGAGAAGGTGGACTATCCTGGGAGCAGCAGGTCCAACTGTCTTCCATCTCTTCTCAGGTCATCCGGGTAGTCTTCTGTTGTTGGGTATTTCTGTCTTTACAAATGTGATAATTATTTTGTCGTCCATGCGTTCTACGTGGTCTCTCCAGAAGTGAACACTGAAATAAACTTTTTTATTTATTAATGCCTAACAAAGGAGTTTATGGAAAATGATCGACATGGGAATACGAACATACATAAATACCATTTGACTTTTTCCCTGAAGGGATGGAAGATAGCGGAGGAACTGAAGGCATACAGAAGGACATAAAGGGACGGGAGGTACTAAAGGGATAGAAAGGATGGAAGAGACGTGACGAACTAGAGAGACGGAAGGGAGGTAGGAGGCACTGAAGGGACGGGAGGTAATGAAGGGTCTAAATGGATGGAAGAGACGGGAGATACTGAAGAGTCTGAATTGATGGAAGAGACGGAAGGAATTGAAAGGAGGTAGGAGGCACTGAAGGGACGGGAGATACTGAAGGGACGAGAGGTATTGAAGGGCCAGAAAGTATGGAAGAGACGGGACGAACTGAAAATACGAGAGGGACGGATAGGATGGGAGGACCTGAAGGGCCAAAAAGGATGGAAGATACGAGACGAACTGAAGAGACGAGAGGGTTGGAAGGGACTGATAGGACGGGAGGTACTGAAGGACTAGAAAATAATATCGCTGAAATCATTTAAAATAAAATGTTCCGAATACATCATGAACTACGGGAGAACTAAAATGTATCAAATGTTCGACATCGTAGTGTAAGGATGTTATGGACATAATTTATACAATTGTTTATTTTCTTCTTTCCACTTACGTAAAAAATCCTGATTATTTTATAAATGTTGTGGTGTCTTGATTTGATCTGAGGCTCGACTGAATAAATACATGACTGACGGATCACATCTATGCTCTGTCAGTTCAGTATTCCCAAGAGATAATATTTCAGATTATTTGTGCAATTAACAAATAAAAATGACAAGATACCTACATACACAATATGTACTCGAATATGCATATCATGATGACTCAAATTCCATTTTTTAATCTGTGTACAAATAGTTAGATTTATATTGTTTAGATACTTTTTAAAAATGCAAAGAGGTACAACCTTTATGTCACCTGTGAAATATTATAATATGTACACTGATAGTCCTAGAACAGGTATACCTAGTTGAGCAGCATTTATCTATTTTTAATGAAGATTATCTAAATGGTGTGATAAAGAAATACATAAATACGCGACGAAATGAAGGGACGATAGGAAGGGACGAATAGATGGGAGGCACTGAACTAAAGTAGTGGTATGGACAGAAACGACGGAATTATAATTAGAAATTTTACGTAAATTTCAACCATTTTTATTTATACACAGACAATACGAAGATTGACAGGTTTCACTAGTATATTATAAAATGGATATAGTATAAAGTGACAGTTTTGGTGAACAAAATTCAATATCAATAACTTAAATGTTCATTGAATTTTAAATTTGTCTCCGAAACTGAACCCATTCTTATAAATTTACTTCATGTTTAATACAATGTTTTAAAATCATAACTTGAGAGGTGGGTACTTAGTTCGCTATTGACTGCTGTATTATATTGTCGCTATTTTCTGTCAAAAGTATTAGAAAAATTATTTACTTGTGGTTGATAAAACAATGAATATGTCATTGTGAAAAGTAGATAAACATCCTTGTGTATTCCCTAAATTAAACATAAATGTTGCTCGTGGTATATAGGAGAACAAAATCGCTCGATACAAGATGGATTTTGAACTCTTTTTGAACTTTGAGACAGGATGTTACCCAGTGCGATGCCCGCTCAGCCGCCGACCTATCAAAATAACATTTCTTTGATTTCTTTCAATGCCTATGACAAATCAAACGCTGGTTAGAGGCAAACCTATAAACATTCTACCTTTCAACTCAAGTCTTTCAGAATTCATCGCTTTTATCATGACTGATAATTATATTAATGTTGTTTTTGCAGACCTCGTGTTACGCCACTGGTCGTAGAAGACCCTCCGACGGACAGTGATGGAAGCAGTGACGCCACTGGTTCTAGGACCCACTTGCTGATTGGGTAAGTTTTTTCGTATATTCATCTCTTTCTATGAGATTTTTTTGTATGTCTATCTCTTTCAATATCAACAATTTTAATGGCAATGTTCAATTATATGCAAAACGATGCTTCATCATATATTTGATGAATGTTGTGTATCAGTCATTATTATGATCGATGTATGACTTGTTGTGAATGTTTTTTTTGTGATTAGTACTGAATACTCTGAATAGTCGATTCAAAGTTTATTTGAAGTTTTGTGAGTTATGTTGATCGTGTATCGACGATGTAGTTTTGCCTTCTCTTGAAGTATTTGGTATTAAGTTATGATTCTCACTTCAAAAGGACAGTGCTCCTCAAACTAGTTTTAATATGACGTAAAGGTATAAATGTTTAAAATGTCGTTATTTTATTTTATTGTATTTGTGACACTTACCTACATATAGATATTGACAAGAGCATGCAAGAAAGTATTTACTATTTATTTTGTTTTTATCACACCATATTTATAATGACAACAATAAGTAGATTACTGCTGCCCAACTAGGAAATCCTGTTCTAGGGCTAGCAGTTTACAATTTTTATTGACAATTATATACAATTATGAACCAGGTGACTTTTCCCGTTCCACACTAAATATGTACACAATCTCAACTTTTTGTAATCACAGTCATTACCTCAACAAGTTCTTATATCTTACCATTAAATATAATATTGTCAATATCCTTTTAGAAGTGAACACGACATAAGCAAATTTCATCAATACACACGCTATTTTTTTTTAACATACATACATACCATCACGCCGTATCCCTACTTGGGGTAGGCAGAGAGGACCGTACGCCAGACACCTCTATCTTGACATACATGTTTTGCCTCATTTACATCCATGCATCGCGCCATACATGCTCTCCTATTATTCTGACTTGGTATATTACCATCTTTCAAAATCTCATTTATATGATCATGCCAACTCTTTCTCGGGCGGCCACGACCTCTCATTCCACTCGTTTCAGCCTTGTATACTTTCTTTGTCAGGCGCTCACCATTCATTCTCTCCACATGTCCGAACCATCGTAGTTTATTTACTTTCATTCTACTTACAATATCTCTTTCAATCTTGCATTCTCGTCTGATGTCCACATTCCTTATCCTATCATAGATCGTTCTACCACACATTCGTCTTAGGGACCTCATTTACCTCATATACGTATGTATATCCACAAACATACATACATACAATCTCATGCACACACACATTCCCTCACGTCTACAAAAAAATACATTTATCTATTTATTTACTTTATTTATTTAACAAATTTTTGGTACAGAGTATACAATACATATTATCAATAACATACATACACTTATATACATCTATGTATTACACATACCAAAAATCCCACAAGGCTTAGCCAGTTTGTGTGTATATCTTAATAAAATTAAAAATAAAATTGTTGATAGTGTTCAATCTACATGCAAACAGTTTTTTGTCAATGAACATTTGATAAGTGATAAATATATTTAAGAATGACAAAGTATAACACATAGAATGTAAACAGTAATGTAAATGTAAACATAGAATGTAAACAGTAATGTAAATGTAAACATAGAATGTAAACAGTATAATGTAAATGTAAACATAGAATGTAAACAGTAATGTAAATGTAAACATAGAATGTAAACATCACACAAACATATTATTATGCATCCGAGATAAAAACAGTTAAACAAATAACTTTAAAAAGAAGACATATTTATACAAAATCTATACATTTAGAAACATGTATAGGCAGGTATATATAAAACAATAAAAAGTAATGAAATATACCTAATGAAAAGTTAGCGACAAGAAAAATGCATACCACGAAAAATAGCTCATGATAGCCCTCTAGATTAGCAATCTCGGCACCATATTGCAAAAGATCAATCGACGAATGTGAATAGAAGACTCACATTCGTGGACTGTCATTGACAGATCTTTTTAAATAAGTAACATCAGGGGTATGACCAAGATCTCTGTAAAAAAATAACCTACTGGAAATAACAATAGTAAGACACCATAACTAATGACAAAACTTCTTAAAGGCTTTAAATAAAAACACAGTGGGTTAGTATTCCATTGATCGCGAGTTCAAATCCTGCCACGACCGATTTCGTTCACATATTGTACAATTATTTACATATATTATGCTTATTATGAACCTATTTCAAGGACATATTCATTCTTTTTATAAAAAATAATTGAAAAACAAATTCTCGTATTTACAGATAGGTGTAAAATAATTATATACCTATACCAAACAATTGTTACCAAATTTTACATGCGCAAGTATCAAAGACAAACATATCTATCTTTATTCAATTTTTCCTGTTTGGTTTACACACTCATTTGAAGATAACATTTGACGCATCACAAACTGAAATATTGTTAGATATAAAATATTTGTTTTATGATAGTTAATATAAAAACACAAAACATATCATTTTTCTGACTAAAATAAACCTTTTTATACAACAGCCAAACTACACAAACAAAAAATATAAAACATCTTAAATACATCGAATATTTTTAATGTTTTTTTGATAAATTTTAAACATCTCAATAGAGACATCTCAAAAGAACTCAAGGCACCTATAGGACTTACGGCCTTCATCAGCTGGTTTACGTGATCATTTTATGAATATTGCGCAAGCGCATAAAGTGATCACGTAAACCAGCCGATGACAGGTCGTAGTTGCCTTGAGTTCCTGGTTCCCCCCAATAATATTCCAACTTCGTCTCTATTGAGATGTTAAAAAAATGTGCTATTAACAGTAACTAGGTATTTCAAATCAGTTGAAAAGGCCTTTCTGCAGGCGAAACGGTAGTCCTGGATAATAATAAAATAATTGCACACGAAAAAACATTGTTTAATTTTTATAATGGAATTCTGCAAAGTCAACGATGTCAGTGTGAAAAAAATATAAAATATTAATTTAACACGCAAGTACTAATAAGTTGTCACATTCTGGAGACTTTTGATGACTATCGTCTCACAGATCCAGACTGAAAACCCAATAAATACTGTGGCTCCACCGGGAATCGAACCCGGGACCTTTCGCTCGGATACCCAACAAACCAAGTCACAAAGGCTGACATTTTAAAAATATACACCCTTTTGATTTGTTTTACAAAGCGTATCCAAACAGCTGGTGTCCCCTACGAAGCCGTGTTTAAAAATTATATGTTCAAAGGTGGATTTATTGGCAAAAGGCGATCTCTTCCAACCAATATTCAATTCCACCAGTCATTTATTTGTGAAATAAATAATAATGTCCCATTCAGACGATCTAACTTGTCTTTATTCATTTTATTTATATTTCTGTACATAATATATACATACATACATACATACATACATACGTAGGTACATACATACCATCACGCCATATCCCTTACGGGGTAAGCAGAGAGAACCGAGCGCCATACTCCTCTATTTTTGCACACATTCCTAGCTTCCTTTACATCCATGCATCGTCTCATACATGCTCGTCGATTATTCAAGGTTCTAATATTTCCTTCTTTCAAATTATCATTCACATGGTCATGGCATCCCTTTCTGGGGCGGCCCCTGCTATTCACTCCATCTCTTACACCCTTGTATATTTTTTTGGTCAGTCGTTCATCATTCATCATTCATAATATAAACAAATATAAAAAAAATATATTGTACACTGGTGGGCTTATTGCCATTAGGCAATTTCTTCCAACCAATCAGATTGCAAAATATGGATTGTGTATGTACAACAACAAAAGAATAAGAACAAAAGAAAACAAAGAAAATATATGTAGCACTAAGATACTATTAAATATATGTAGCACTAAGATACTATTAAATATATGTAGCACTAAGATACTATTAAATATATGTAGCACTAAGATACTATTAAAACAACAACAAAATCATATCAAAAAAGGTTAGGGTAGGGTCCATTGGCGGCCCTTCCTAAAGGGCTCTCGGGCTCAGCCCTCCCAAACTCTTTGTTCAAAAGATTGCAAAAAAGTATGTCATAAAATCTTGAGAACACATTATTTTTCTAATTAATGTTTGCCGTCTTACGTCCGTAGTATATTAAACCTACCTGCTTTGTATAGCAAGCAAGACTTTTATGAAATAACTAGTGAACACCCGGCAAACTTCGTATTGCCTGTATAATTAAAAATTGTCCTCCATAACCACCCGTCGCTTCAGACTCTTCAATACCTCCCATCCCTTCAGTACTTCCCGTCCCTTCAGTACCTTCCGTCCCTTCAGTACCTCCCGTCCCTTCAGTACCTCCCGTCCCTTCAGTTACTCCCGTCCCTTCAGTTACTCCCGTCCCTTCAGTTACTCCCGTCCCTTCAGTTACTCCCGTCCCTTCAGTTACTCCCGTCCCTTCAGTTACTCCCGTCCCTTCAGTTATTCCCGTCCCTTCAGTTACTCCCGTCCCTTCAGTTACCCCCGTCCCTTCAGTTACTCCCGTCCCTTCAGTTACTCCCGTCCCTTCAGTTACTTCCGTCCCTTCAGTTACTCCCGTCCCTTCAGTTACTCCCGTCCCTTCAGTTACTCCCGTCCCTTCAGTTACTCCCGTCCCT
Source organism: Molanna angustata (assembly GCA_963576475.1). Taxonomy (NCBI): domain Eukaryota; kingdom Metazoa; phylum Arthropoda; class Insecta; order Trichoptera; family Molannidae; genus Molanna; species Molanna angustata. The sequence goes on along the minus strand of OY754977.1, from coordinate 712,356 downwards.
TCAGTTACTCCCGTCCCTTCAGTACCTCCCGTCCCTTCAGTTCCTTCCGTCCCTTCAGTACCTCCCGTCCCTTCAGTACCTCCCTCAGTTACTCCCGTTCCTTCAGTTACTCCCGTCCCTTCAGTTACTCCCGTCCCTTCAGTTACTCCCGTCCCTTCAGTTACTCCCGTCCCTTCAGTTACTCCCGTCCCTTCAGTTACTCCCGTCCCTTCAGTTACTCCCGTCCCTTCAGTTACTCCCGTCCCTTCAGTTACTCCCGTCCCTTCAGTTACTCCCGTCCCTTCAGTTACTCCCGTCCCTTCAGTTACTCCCGTCCCTTCAGTTACTCCCGTCCCTTCAGTTACTCCCGTCCCTTCAGTTACTCCCGTCCCTTCAGTTACTCCCGTCCCTTCAGTTACTCCCGTCCCTTCAGTTACTCCCGTCCCTTCAGTTACTCCCGTCCCTTCAGTTACTCCCGTCCCTTCAGTTACTCCCGTCCCTTCAGTTACTCCCGTCCCTTCAGTTACTCCCGTCCCTTCAGTTACTCCCGTCCCTTCAGTTACTCCCGTCCCTTCAGTTACTCCCGTCCCTTCAGTTACTCCCGTCCCTTCAGTTACTCCCGTCCCTTCAGTTACTCCCGTCCCTTCAGTTACTCCCGTCCCTTCAGTTACTCCCGTCCCTTCAGTTACTCCCGTCCCTTCAGTTACTCCCGTCCCTTCAGTTACTCCCGTCCCTTCAGTTACTCCCGTCCCTTCAGTTACTCCCGTCCCTTCAGTTACTCCCGTCCCTTCATTACCTCCCGTCCCTTCATTACCTCCCGTCCCTTCATTACCTCCCGTCCCTTCATTACCTCCCGGTCATACGCTCGACAATTCATCAAAGTTTCATTGAAATTGATTGAACGGTTCCAAGGATAGTCCACCTTCATCGGTAAAATGACCTGATACCCGATGAAGAAGAAGAAGAAGATTTTTTTTAATCCAGAAACCATCCCGGTCATACGCTCGACAATTCACCAAAGTTTCATTGCAATCGGATGAACGGTTCTCAGGATAGTCCACCTTCATCGGTAAAATGACCTGATACCCGATGAAGAAGAAGAAGAAGATTTTTTTAATCCAGAAACCATCCCGGTCTTACACTCGACAATTCATCAAAGTTTCATTGCAATCGGATGAACGGTTCTCAGGATAGTCCACCTTCATAGGTAAAATGACCTGATACCCGATGAAGAAGAAGAAGAAGAAAATATTTTAAATTCAGAAATCATCCCGGGCATACGATCGACAATTCACCAAAGTTTAATTGCAATCGGATGAACGGTTCCCAGGATAGTCCACCTTCATAGGTAAAATGACCTAAAACTCGATGAAGAAGAAGAAGAAGTTAAAATTTTTTGATCCAGAAACCATCCCGGGCATACTCTCGACAACTCACCAAAGTTTCATCGCAATCGGATGAACGGTTTAGGAGCGCATTCAACACATACATGATACATACATAGATACAAACATTCAAATTTATAATATAGATTCATTCCTCGGGCACTGTCGACTTGTGCCCGGAGAATCCATACAATTCACGCGACCGCCCACTGCCGCCCCAGCGCGCCGTACACGCTGAATATATGCCGATTTCGAGCAAAGGATTATGGTATATTTTCATTCATTCATATTTTGTTGTACATTGCGATGGTTAATTCCTTGAGGCTAACATTAATTGATATTACATAGTTTAAACTATAAATCATCCGAAATATATAAGTATTATTATTTAATTAATTGATACCATAATATTGCAAACGAAAATGATACTAGACATAAAAGGTGTCAAATCTGGCTGTTGCCAGAAGTTTTTTTTTTCAATATTGGATGATCAAAATTCATTAGCTCTCACAAATTATTTTATAATAATTTATCGATGCATTTTATTACAAACGTTATTTAAAATCCAACAAAATACAGCATAAATGCTCATTTATAAATGATCAGATTCACGTTTTAATTTCCGATAAAACTATGGAAAACACTGATAATTTTAATATATGAAAATAATATTGTGTCACATATCTGCTTTCTGATTCCTGTTGTAAGTTAATTTCTCTTCTAGGTATAATTATAATTTTGAGCCCTTCTAAGATTTAAGGGGCTATATCACTCGATATCGGGTGGAACGCCAAAAATTAACTAAAAAAAAAAAGTTTTCAGGTCACCACTGGTTAGGACAAGAAGAAATAGGGATCAGGTGTTCAGGGACAAATACTCCTTCTTTAGTTTTTTCTTGAAAATACTAAGTGAGTTAGACGACGCAATATCCGGACTAAGGTTATTCCATAATCTTGCTGATTGTACTTCGAACGAAGAGCTGAGAAATTCTATATTATGGATAGGGATGTCTTGGTAAACACTCTATCACTTTTTTAATTATTCTACAAAAAAAAACGATAATACCTATATAAATAACAATATTTTAAATGTCAAATAACATAGTTTTTTTTCTCTTTCTAATAATGCTTGTGCTGAGAAAGGGAGTAGGTACCTACATGTAGTTACGATTCCTTTGCATAATAATCTGCAGTAAACAAATAGTCTTAAAAATTGTGAATTCATATATCCCCCCTTGGGTTAGTGAGGAGTTAAAACACATTACAAAAAATCATCATATAACAAATAACTATAAATCCATGATTATGTTAACCCTTTTTCTATTGTTTAACTTTTTTAATTCTATTTAATCGATTATAGATTATACTCATTCGATTATTTTTCAAATTTTGCATATTTGTAAATCTAATACTCGCTTAGACCCCGTTAGATTTTGAAGGATATCTGATCAGTGCTTTACAATTTGTATTAACCGTCAAATATTTCAAAGTGACTCCAAGCCTTGGAGACTTGAAGTTTGATATCTTTATTTTTAAATTGCTTAAAAGGCACATCATTTTCGTAAAATGGCATTGAATAAAAGATTTCATAATAAAATATTAATATAAAAAAAACCCTTTAAATTAATATGCAGAAAATTTTACATAAAAAATTTGAATACTCTATGGAGTGACTTGTTAGTGATGAGTATAGCGTTGGCCACATCCCGTTATATCTTTTTTGTATTATGAGTTCTTAGAAATCGAATTATACATATTAAATAATAGAGATATATTCATTTCTCCATGTTCGAAAATTTCACAATTGAGTTATACAATGAAGTGTAGGTAATGAGGGAAGTTGGTATTTTACTTCGGAGGCCGACTGTTCATTTCGAATTTCTAAATCTGTTCCCAAAATTTTGCCCAGCCCTGGTCTAGGCGATACTCGATACTTGAATGTTTAGCAGGCGTTGGATGCGTGTCAAGATAGAATAAAGTGGCGTTTGGTTCTCTCAACCTACCTCACAAGGAACTTGGAATAATCATATATATGTATGCATAATTTAATTTATTCATGGTAGGTATAATACTAACATGAATGCATCTTAAACGCGTGTTTTTATAGGTAAAGTCTGATTTTTTTAAGAGTGCCAAAGCTCATAGGGTGACCATGGTGTAAAAGAAAAAAAATATTATGGGATTTTTTTTATCATTTCATGATATAAAACGGTTGTAACTTTCACATGCATATATCTTCAAAACCTTCAAATCTTTTCATACCTATTCTTACTCCCGGTACCATGCGGCTTTAATGAGTCTATATTATTAGGTTTTTTTCTGCAAATGTTAATGGGCATCTCCTGGGAAAGTAATATTTAAACAAAATATTTATTTGATACTTTTTATTAGGAAAATAAAAGAATACATTATGAAGTAATTAATCCTTATAATAATAAACAGTTACATATTATTTTACAAAATAATAAATTATGTTATACAAAATATTTATATAATAGTTCATTGAGGCAAATACACATACATAAATAATATATCTATGTAACTAATACAAATAAATAATGGACACTTATTCTATACTAAGACGGTGATAACACATGTTTATAATAATAATTATATATCGATATTCAACAAAAAATAAAATACATAAGTTAGAAATAAAAAAATAAATTCTTAATTTAGAACACATGGTCACCATAAAAAATCAAACGTGCGTTCACTTCGAGAGATAGATACGTACTGTCGGGTTTGTTGATGTTTGTTGTTAAGGACACCAAATGGTGTAAACCAATCAGCAACCACGAGTCTACTAATACATTTACATGCGTAAATACTATGCATTTTTACTCTCCACACTATGGAATAGGGGAGAGTCATGATTTCGCAAAATTTAAGCGTATTTTTTTTACATCAATTTCTCAATGGGTATCATGTAGAGAATGCACACTATGAGTTTCGTCGTGATGTGTTTGTGTGTATGGCGTATACGCTGTACGCCGTACGCCGTACGCCGTACGCCGTACGCCGTAGCATTTATCTTTTTTGTGTCCTCTCTACAGCCCAAACTATAAGTCTGATCGACTTCATATTAACATCATATGTGTAAAGTGCAAAGACCTAGAGCTGATTAGTTTTCCATAGACAACTTTTGATTTCTTCTCTATGAATTCATCATTTACGTTGTTTTTTTTTTGTGTCCTCTCTGCAGCCCAAACTATAAGTCCGATTGACTTCATATTGATATCACATGTGTTAAGTCCATAAACTTAGAGCTGATTAGTTTTCCATAGACAACGGTTCATTTTTTCCCAATGTTTCTTTATGATTTCATCTATTAAAACTGAAAAAATGCTCTCACGACCTGGAAATTAGAGATATTTTAATTTGGTTTCAACTATTTATACAACACCAAGAATCTTCATAAAATTGTATTCAAAGTTGGTCAATGTTAAAAGAAAAATATTCAACGGTTTCAAAAATTATATTTTATTTAATGGATATTTGTATGAAACTTATATGTAACAAGAGAATTTTTTTATATTTGGCAATGTTCAGTTCATTGATTTCATATTGATATAAGAATATTAATAGCTTGAACTTAGAACTGATTAGCTTTTCATAGATATCATAAAATTTCTTCATATGATATCACGTGTCAACATTGTCAAAATGCTCTAACTCTCTTTGAAACAAAATTTATCTGCTTTTTTTAAAATATTTCATACAACATAAGCAGTCTTCACTATACTGCATTAATAGTTTGTCTATCTTAACATAAAAATATACTATCGGAAGAAAATTTATATTCCTGTTAGTAACATTTAGTATGAATAAAAATGTAATTAGATAAATTTCTATTTATGGAAACGTTCAGTAATTTGATTTCATGTTATAATGTAAAGAGCTTGAACATAGAACTGATTAGCTTTCCATAAATAACAAAAAAAATCTTCATATGATATCACCTGTCAAAATTTGGAAAATGCTCTCGCGTTCTTTAGAACAAAATTTATCTGCTTTTTTTAAAATATTTCATACAACATAAGCATTCTTCCCTATACTCCATTAATAGTTTGTCTATCTTAACATAAAAATATACTATCGGAAGAAAATTTATATTCCTGATAGTAACATTTAGTATGAATAAAAATGTAATTAGATAAATTTCTATGTATGGAAAAGTTCAGTAATTTGATATCATGTTATAATGTAAAGAGCTTGAACATAGAACTGATTAGCTTTCCATAAATAACAAAAAAAATCTTCATATGATATCACCTGTCAAAATTTGGAAAATGCTCTCGCGTTCTTTAGAACAAAATTTATCTGCTTTTTTTAAAATATTTCATACAACATAAGCATTCTTCACTATACTGCATTAATAGTTTGTTTATCTTAACATAAAAATATACTATCGGAAGAAAATTTACATTCTTGATAGTAACATTTAGTATGAATAAAAATGTAATTAGATAAATTTCTATGTATGGAAAAGTTCAGTAATTTGATTTCATGTTATAATGTAAAAAGCTTGAACATAGAACTGATTAGCTTTCCATAAACAACAAAAAAAATCTTCATATGATATCACCTGTCAAAATTTGGAAAATGCTCTCGCGTTCTTTAGAACAAAATTTATCTGCTTTTTTTAAAATATTTCATACAACATTAGCATTCTTCACTATACTGCATTAATAGTTTGTTTATCTTAACATAAAAATATACTATCGGAAGAAAATTTACATTCCTGATAGTAACATTTAGTATGAATAAAAATGTAATTAGATAAATTTCTATGTATGGAAAAGTTCTGTAATTTGATTTCATGTTATAATGTAAAGAGCTTGAACATAGAACTGATTAGCTTTCCATAAATAACAAAAAAAATCTTCATATGATATCACCTGTCAAAATTTGGAAAATGCTCTCGCGTTCTTTAGAACAAAATTTATCTGCTTTTTTTAAAATATTTCATACAACATAAGCATTCTTCACTATACTGCATTAATAGTTTGTTTATCTTAACATAAAAATATACTATCGGAAGAAAATTTACATTCCTGATAGTAACATTTAGTATTAATAAAAATGTAATTAGATAAATTTCTATGTATGGAAAAGTTCAGTAATTTGATTTCATGTTATAATGTAAAGAGCTTGAACATAGAACTGATTAGCTTTCCATAAATAACAAAAAAAAATCTTCATATGATATCACCTGTCAAAATTTGGAAAATGCTCTCGCGTTCTTTAGAACAAAATTTATCTGCTTTTTTTTAAATATTTCATACAACATAAGCATTCTTCACTATACTGCATTAATAGTTTGTTTATCTTAACATAAAAATATACTATCGGAAGAAAATTTACATTCCTGATAGTAACGTTTAGTATGAATAAAAATGTAATTAGATAAATTTCTATGTATGGAAAAGTTCAGTAATTTGATTTCATGTTATAATGTAAAAAGCTTGAACATAGAACTGATTAGCTTTCCATAAACAACAAAAAAAATCTTCATATGATATCACCTGTCAAAATTTGGAAAATGCTCTCGCGTTCTTTAGAACAAAATTTATCTGCTTTTTTTAAAATATTTCATACAACATAAGCATTCTTCACTATACTGCATTAATAGTTTGTTTATCTTAACATAAAAATATACTATCGGAAGAAAATTTACATTCCTGATAGTAACATTTAGTATGAATAAAAATGTAATTAGATAAATTTCTATGTATGGAAAAGTTCAGTAATTTGATTTCATGTTATAATGTAAAGAGCTTGAACATAGAACTGAATAGCTTTCCATAAATAACAAAAAAAATCTTCATATGGTATCACCTGTCAAAATTTGGAAAATGCTCTCGCGTTATTTAGAACAAAATTTATCTGCTTTTTTTAAAATATTTCATACAACATAAGCATTCTTCCCTATACTGCATTAATAGTTTGTCTATCTTAACATAAAAATATACTATCGGAAGAAAATTTATATTCCTGATAGTAACATTTAGTATGAATAAAAATGTAATTAGATAAATTTCTATGTATGGAAACGTTCAGTAATTTGATTTCATGTTATTATGTAAAGAGCTTGAACATAGAACTGATTAGCTTTCCATAAATAACAAAAAAATTCTTCATATAATATCACGTGTCAAAATTTTGAAAATGCTCTCGCGTTCTTTAAAACAAAATTTATCTGCTTTTTTTAAAATATTTCATACAACATAAGCATTCTTCACTATACTGCATTAATAGTTTGTTTATCTTAACATAAAAATATACTATCGGAAGAAAATTTATATTCCTGATAGTAACATTTAGTATGAATAAAAATGTAATTAGATAAATTTCTATGTATGGAAACGTTCAGTAATTTGATTTCATGTTATAATGTAAAGAGCTTGAACATAGAACTGATTAGCTTTCCATAAATAACAAAAAAATCTTCATATGATATCACGTGTCAAAATTTTGAAAATGCTCTCGCGTTCTTTAAATCAAAATTTATCTGCTTTTTTTTAAATATTTCATACAACATAAGCATTCTTCACTATACTGCATTAATAGTTTGTTTATCTTAACATAAAAATATACTATCGGAAGAAAATTTATATTCCTGATAGTAACGTTTAGTATGAATAAAAATGTAATTAGATAAATTTCTATGTATGGAAAAGTTCAGTAATTTGATTTCATGTTAAAATGTAAAAAGCTTGAACATAGAACTGATTAGCTTTCCATAAACAACAAAAAAAATCTTCATATGATATCACCTGTCAAAATTTGGAAAATGCTCTCGCGTTCTTTAGAACAAAATTTATCTGCTTTTTTTAAAATATTTCATACAACATAAGCATTCTTCACTATACTGCATTAATAGTTTGTTTATCTTAACATAAAAATATACTATCGGAAGAAAATTTACATTCCTGATAGTAACATTTAGTATGAATAAAAATGTAATTAGATAAATTTCTATGTATGGAAAAGTTCAGTAATTTGATTTCATGTTATAATGTAAAGAGCTTGAACATAGAACTGAATAGCTTTCCATAAATAACAAAAAAAATCTTCATATGATATCACCTGTCAAAATTTGGAAAATGCTCTCGCGTTATTTAGAACAAAATTTATCTGCTTTTTTTAAAATATTTCATACAACATAAGCATTCTTCCCTATACTGCATTAATAGTTTGTCTATCTTAACATAAAAATATACTATCGGAAGAAAATTTATATTCCTGATAGTAACATTTAGTATGAATAAAAATGTAATTAGATAAATTTCTATGTATGGAAACGTTCAGTAATTTGATTTCATGTTATTATGTAAAGAGCTTGAACATAGAACTGATTAGCTTTCCATAAATAACAAAAAAATTCTTCATATAATATCACGTGTCAAAATTTTGAAAATGCTCTCGCGTTCTTTAAAACAAAATTTATCTGCTTTTTTTAAAATATTTCATACAACATAAGCATTCTTCACTATACTGCATTAATAGTTTGTTTATCTTAACATAAAAATATACTATCGGAAGAAAATTTATATTCCTGATAGTAACATTTAGTATGAATAAAAATGTAATTAGATAAATTTCTATGTATGGAAACGTTCAGTAATTTGATTTCATGTTATAATGTAAAGAGCTTGAACATAGAACTGATTAGCTTTCCATAAATAACAAAAAAATCTTCATATGATATCACGTGTCAAAATTTTGAAAATGCTCTCGCGTTCTTTAAATCAAAATTTATCTGCTTTTTTAAAAATATTTCATACAACATAAGCATTCTTCACTATACTGCATTAATAGTTTGTCTATCTTAACATAAAAATATACTATCGGAAGAAAATTTATATTCCTGATAGTAACATTTAGTATGAATAAAAATGTAATTAGATAAATTTCTATGTATGGAAACGTTCAGTAATTTGATTTCATGTTATAATGTAAAGAGCTTGAACATAGAACTGATTAGCTTTCCATAAATAACAAAAAAATCTTCATATGATATCACGTGTCAAAATTTTGAAAATGCTCTCGCGTTCTTTAAATCAAAATTTATCTGCTTTTTTTAAAATATTTCATACAACATAAGCATTCTTCACTATACTGCATTAATAGTTTGTTTATCTTAACATAAAAATATACTATCGGAAGAAAATTTATATTCCTGGTAGTAACATTTAGTATGAATAAAAATGTAATTAGATAAATTTCTATGTATGGAAAAGTTCAGTAATTTGATTTCATGTTATAATGTAAAAAGCTTGAACATAGAACTGATTAGCTTTCCATAAACAACAAAAAAAATCTTCATATGATATCACCTGTCAAAAATTGGAAAATGCTCTCGCGTTCTTTAGAACAAAATTTATCTGCTTTTTTTAAAATATTTCATACAACATTAGCATTCTTCACTATACTGCATTAATAGTTTGTTTATCTTAACATAAAAATATACTATCGGAAGAAAATTTACATTCCTGATAGTAACATTTAGTATGAATAAAAATGTAATTAGATAAATTTCTATGTATGGAAAAGTTCTGTAATTTGATTTCATGTTATAATGTAAAGAGCTTGAACATAGAACTGATTAGCTTTCCATAAATAACAAAAAAAATCTTCATATGATATCACCTGTCAAAATTTGGAAAATGCTCTCGCGTTCTTTAGAACAAAATTTATCTGCTTTTTTTAAAATATTTCATACAACATAAGCATTCTTCACTATACTGCATTAATAGTTTGTTTATCTTAACATAAAAATATACTATCGGAAGAAAATTTACATTCCTGATAGTAACATTTAGTATGAATAAAAATGTAATTAGATAAATTTCTATGTAATGAAAAGTTCAGTAATTTGATTTCATGTTATAATGTAAAGAGCTTGAACATAGAACTGATTAGCTTTCCATAAATAACAAAAAAAATCTTCATATGATATCACCTGTCAAAATTTGGAAAATGCTCTCGCGTTCTTTAGAACAAAATTTATCTGCTTTTTTTAAAATATTTCATACAACATAAGGATTCTTCACTATACTGCATTAATAGTTTGTTTATCTTAACATAAAAATATACTATCGGAAGAAAATTTACATTCCTGATAGTAACATTTAGTATGAATAAAAATGTAATTAGATAAATTTCTATGTATGGAAAAGTTCAGTAATTTGATTTCATGTTATAATGTAAAGAGCTTGAACATAGAACTGATTAGCTTTCCATAAATAACAAAAAAAATCTTCATATGATATCACCTGTCAAAATTTGGAAAATGCTCTCGCGTTCTTTAGAACAAAATTTATCTGCTTTTTTTAAAATATTTCATACAACATAAGCATTCTTCACTATACTGCATTAATAGTTTGTTTATCTTAACATAAAAATATACTATCGGAAGAAAATTTACATTCTTGATAGTAACATTTAGTATGAATAAAAATGTAATTAGATAAATTTCTATGTATGGAAAAGTTCAGTAATTTGATTTCATGTTATAATGTAAAAAGCTTGAACATAGAACTGATTAGCTTTCCATAAACAACAAAAAAAATCTTCATATGATATCACCTGTCAAAATTTGGAAAATGCTCTCGCGTTCTTTAGAACTAAATTTATCTGCTTTTTTTAAAATATTTCATACAACATTAGCATTCTTCACTATACTGCATTAATAGTTTGTTTATCTTAACATAAAAATATACTATCGGAAGAAAATTTACATTCCTGATAGTAACATTTAGTATGAATAAAAATGTAATTAGATAAATTTCTATGTATGGAAAAGTTCTGTAATTTGATTTCATGTTATAATGTAAAGAGCTTGAACATAGAACTGATTAGCTTTCCATAAATAACAAAAAAAATCTTCATGTGATATCACCTGTCAAAATTTGGAAAATGCTCTCGCGTTCTTTAGAACAAAATTTATCTGCTTTTTTTAAAATATTTCATACAACATAAGCATTCTTCACTATACTGCATTAATAGTTTGTTTATCTTAACATAAAAATATACTATCGGAAGAAAATTTACATTCCTGATAGTAACATTTAGTATTAATAAAAATGTAATTAGATAAATTTCTATGTATGGAAAAGTTCAGTAATTTGATTTCATGTTATAATGTAAAGAGCTTGAACATAGAACTGATTAGCTTTCCATAAATAACAAAAAAAATCTTCATATGATATCACCTGTCAAAATTTGGAAAATGCTCTCGCGTTCTTTAGAACAAAATTTATCTGCTTTTTTTAAAATATTTCATACAACATAAGCATTCTTCACTATACTGCATTAATAGTTTGTTAATCTTAACATAAAAATATACTATCGGAAGAAAATTTACATTCCTGATAGTAACATTTAGTATGAATAAAAATGTAATTAGATAAATTTCTATGTATGGAAAAGTTCAGTAATTTGATTTCATGTTATAATGTAAAGAGCTTGAACATAGAACTGATTAGCTTTCCATAAATAACAAAAAAAATCTTCATATGATATCACCTGTCAAAATTTGGAAAATGCTCTCGCGTTCTTTAGAACAAAATTTATCTGCTTTTTTTAAAATATTTCATACAACATAAGCATTCTTCACTATACTGCATTAATAGTTTGTTTATCTTAACATAAAAATATACTATCGGAAGAAAATTTACATTCCTGATAGTAACATTTAGTATGAATAAAAATGTAATTAGATAAATTTCTATGTTTGGAAAAGTTCAGTAATTTGATTTCATGTTATAATGTAAAGAGCTTGAACATAGAATTGATTAGCTTTCCATAAATAACAAAAAAAATCTTCATATGATATCACCTGTCAAAATTTGGAAAATGCTCTTGCGTTCTTTAAAACAAAGTTAAGTCCATAAACTTAGAGCTGATTAGTTTTCCATAGACAACGGTTCATTTTTTCCCAATGTTTCTTTATGATTTCATCTATTAAAACTGAAAAAATGCTCTCACGACCTGGAAATTAGAGATATTTTAATTTGGTTTCAACTATTTATACAACACCAAGAATCTTCCTAAAATTGTATTCAAAGTTGGTCAATGTTAAAAGAAAAATATTCAACGGTTTCAAAAATTATATTTTATTTAATGGATATTTGTATGAAACTTATATGTAACAAGAGAATTTTTTTATATTTGGCAATGTTCAGTTCATTGATTTCATATTGATATAAGAATATTAATAGCTTGAACTTAGAACTGATTAGCTTTTCATAGATATCATAAAATTTCTTCATATGATATCACGTGTCAACATTGTCAAAATGCTCTAACGCTCTTTGAAACAAAATTTATCTGCTTTTTTTAAAATATTTCATACAACATAAGCAGTCTTCACTATACTGCATTAATAGTTTGTCTATCTTAACATAAAAATATACTATCGGAAGAAAATTTATATTCCTGTTAGTAACATTTAGTATGAATAAAAATGTAATTAGATAAAATTCTATTTGTGGAAACGTTCAGTAATTTGATTTCATGTTATAATGTAAAGAGCTTGAACATAGAACTGATTAGCTTTCCATAAATAACAAAAAAAATCTTCATATGATATCACCTGTCAAAATTTGGAAAATGCTCTCGCGTTCTTTAGAACAAAATTTATCTGCTTTTTTTAAAATATTTCATACAACATAAGCATTCTTCCCTATACTCCATTAATAGTTTGTCTATCTTAACATAAAAATATACTATCGGAAGAAAATTTATATTCCTGATAGTAACATTTAGTATGAATAAAAATGTAATTAGATAAATTTCTATGTATGGAAAAGTTCAGTAATTTGATATCATGTTATAATGTAAAGAGCTTGAACATAGAACTGATTAGCTTTCCATAAATAACAAAAAAAATCTTCATATGATATCACCTGTCAAAATTTGGAAAATGCTCTCGCGTTCTTTAGAACAAAATTTATCTGCTTTTTTTAAAATATTTCATACAACATAAGCATTCTTCACTATACTGCATTAATAGTTTGTTTATCTTAACATAAAAATATACTATCGGAAGAAAATTTACATTCTTGATAGTAACATTTAGTATGAATAAAAATGTAATTAGATAAATTTCTATGTATGGAAAAGTTCAGTAATTTGATTTCATGTTATAATGTAAAAAGCTTGAACATAGAACTGATTAGCTTTCCATAAACAACAAAAAAAATCTTCATATGATATCACCTGTCAAAATTTGGAAAATGCTCTCGCGTTCTTTAGAACAAAATTTATCTGCTTTTTTTAAAATATTTCATACAACATTAGCATTCTTCACTATACTGCATTAATAGTTTGTTTATCTTAACATAAAAATATACTATCGGAAGAAAATTTACATTCCTGATAGTAACATTTAGTATGAATAAAAATGTAATTAGATAAATTTCTATGTATGGAAAAGTTCTGTAATTTGATTTCATGTTATAATGTAAAGAGCTTGAACATAGAACTGATTAGCTTTCCATAAATAACAAAAAAAATCTTCATATGATATCACCTGTCAAAATTTGGAAAATGCTCTCGCGTTCTTTAGAACAAAATTTATCTGCTTTTTTTAAAATATTTCATACAACATAAGCATTCTTCACTATACTGCATTAATAGTTTGTTTATCTTAACATAAAAATATACTATCGGAAGAAAATTTACATTCCTGATAGTAACATTTAGTATTAATAAAAATGTAATTAGATAAATTTCTATGTATGGAAAAGTTCAGTAATTTGATTTCATGTTATAATGTAAAGAGCTTGAACATAGAACTGATTAGCTTTCCATAAATAACAAAAAAAAATCTTCATATGATATCACCTGTCAAAATTTGGAAAATGCTCTCGCGTTCTTTAGAACAAAATTTATCTGCTTTTTTTTAAATATTTCATACAACATAAGCATTCTTCACTATACTGCATTAATAGTTTGTTTATCTTAACATAAAAATATACTATCGGAAGAAAATTTATATTCCTGATAGTAACGTTTAGTATGAATAAAAATGTAATTAGATAAATTTCTATGTATGGAAAAGTTCAGTAATTTGATTTCATGTTATAATGTAAAAAGCTTGAACATAGAACTGATTAGCTTTCCATAAACAACAAAAAAAATCTTCATATGATATCACCTGTCAAAATTTGGAAAATGCTCTCGCGTTCTTTAGAACAAAATTTATCTGCTTTTTTTAAAATATTTCATACAACATAAGCATTCTTCACTATACTGCATTAATAGTTTGTTTATCTTAACATAAAAATATACTATCGGAAGAAAATTTACATTCCTGATAGTAACATTTAGTATGAATAAAAATGTAATTAGATAAATTTCTATGTATGGAAAAGTTCAGTAATTTGATTTCATGTTATAATGTAAAGAGCTTGAACATAGAACTGAATAGCTTTCCATAAATAACAAAAAAAATCTTCATATGGTATCACCTGTCAAAATTTGGAAAATGCTCTCGCGTTATTTAGAACAAAATTTATCTGCTTTTTTTAAAATATTTCATACAACATAAGCATTCTTCCCTATACTGCATTAATAGTTTGTCTATCTTAACATAAAAATATACTATCGGAAGAAAATTTATATTCCTGATAGTAACATTTAGTATGAATAAAAATTTAATTAGATAAATTTCTATGTATGGAAACGTTCAGTAATTTGATTTCATGTTATTATGTAAAGAGCTTGAACATAGAACTGATTAGCTTTCCATAAATAACAAAAAAATTCTTCATATAATATCACGTGTCAAAATTTTGAAAATGCTCTCGCGTTCTTTAAAACAAAATTTATCTGCTTTTTTTAAAATATTTCATACAACATAAGCATTCTTCACTATACTGCATTAATAGTTTGTTTATCTTAACATAAAAATATACTATCGGAAGAAAATTTATATTCCTGATAGTAACATTTAGTATGAATAAAAATGTAATTAGATAAATTTCTATGTATGGAAACGTTCAGTAATTTGATTTCATGTTATAATGTAAAGAGCTTGAACATAGAACTGATTAGCTTTCCATAAATAACAAAAAAATCTTCATATGATATCACGTGTCAAAATTTTGAAAATGCTCTCGCGTTCTTTAAATCAAAATTTATCTGCTTTTTTTTAAATATTTCATACAACATAAGCATTCTTCACTATACTGCATTAATAGTTTGTTTATCTTAACATAAAAATATACTATCGGAAGAAAATTTATATTCCTGATAGTAACGTTTAGTATGAATAAAAATGTAATTAGATAAATTTCTATGTATGGAAAAGTTCAGTAATTTGATTTCATGTTATAATGTAAAAAGCTTGAACATAGAACTGATTAGCTTTCCATAAACAACAAAAAAAATCTTCATATGATATCACCTGTCAAAATTTGGAAAATGCTCTCGCGTTCTTTAGAACAAAATTTATCTGCTTTTTTTAAAATATTTCATACAACATAAGCATTCTTCACTATACTGCATTAATAGTTTGTTTATCTTAACATAAAAATATACTATCGGAAGAAAATTTACATTCCTGATAGTAACATTTAGTATGAATAAAAATGTAATTAGATAAATTTCTATGTATGGAAAAGTTCAGTAATTTGATTTCATGTTATAATGTAAAGAGCTTGAACATAGAACTGAATAGCTTTCCATAAATAACAAAAAAAATCTTCATATGATATCACCTGTCAAAATTTGGAAAATGCTCTCGCGTTATTTAGAACAAAATTTATCTGCTTTTTTTAAAATATTTCATACAACATAAGCATTCTTCCCTATACTGCATTAATAGTTTGTCTATCTTAACATAAAAATATACTATCGGAAGAAAATTTATATTCCTGATAGTAACATTTAGTATGAATAAAAATGTAATTAGATAAATTTCTATGTATGGAAACGTTCAGTAATTTGATTTCATGTTATTATGTAAAGAGCTTGAACATAGAACTGATTAGCTTTCCATAAATAACAAAAAAATTCTTCATATAATATCACGTGTCAAAATTTTGAAAATGCTCTCGCGTTCTTTAAAACAAAATTTATCTGCTTTTTTTAAAATATTTCATACAACATAAGCATTCTTCACTATACTGCATTAATAGTTTGTCTATCTTAACATAAAAATATACTATCGGAAGAAAATTTATATTCCTGATAGTAACATTTAGTATGAATAAAAATGTAATTAGATAAATTTCTATGTATGGAAAAGTTCAGTAATTTGATTTCATGTTATAATGTAAAGAGCTTGAACATAGAACTGATTAGCTTTCCATAAATAACAAAAAAAATCTTCATATGATATCACCTGTCAAAATTTGGAAAATGCTCTCGCGTTCTTTAGAACAAAATTTATCTGCTTTTTTTAAAATATTTCATACAACATAAGCATTCTTCACTATACTGCATTAATAGTTTGTTTATCTTAACATAAAAATATACTATCGGAAGAAAATTTACATTCCTGATAGTAACATTTAGTATGAATAAAAATGTAATTAGATAAATTTCTATGTTTGGAAAAGTTCAGTAATTTGATTTCATGTTATAATGTAAAGAGCTTGAACATAGAATTGATTAGCTTTCCATAAATAACAAAAAAAATCTTCATATGATATCACCTGTCAAAATTTGGAAAATGCTCTTGCGTTCTTTAAAACAAAGTTAAGTCCATAAACTTAGAGCTGATTAGTTTTCCATAGACAACGGTTCATTTTTTCCCAATGTTTCTTTATGATTTCATCTATTAAAACTGAAAAAATGCTCTCACGACCTGGAAATTAGAGATATTTTAATTTGGTTTCAACTATTTATACAACACCAAGAATCTTCCTAAAATTGTATTCAAAGTTGGTCAATGTTAAAAGAAAAATATTCAACGGTTTCAAAAATTATATTTTATTTAATGGATATTTGTATGAAACTTATATGTAACAAGAGAATTTTTTTATATTTGGCAATGTTCAGTTCATTGATTTCATATTGATATAAGAATATTAATAGCTTGAACTTAGAACTGATTAGCTTTTCATAGATATCATAAAATTTCTTCATATGATATCACGTGTCAACATTGTCAAAATGCTCTAACGCTCTTTGAAACAAAATTTATCTGCTTTTTTTTAAATATTTCATACAACATAAGCAGTCTTCACTATACTGCATTAATAGTTTGTCTATCTTAACATAAAAATATACTATCGGAAGAAAATTTATATTCCTGTTAGTAACATTTAGTATGAATAAAAATGTAATTAGATAAATTTCTATTTATGGAAACGTTCAGTAATTTGATTTCATGTTATAATGTAAAGAGCTTGAACATAGAACTGATTAGCTTTCCATAAATAACAAAAAAAATCTTCATATGATATCACCTGTCAAAATTTGGAAAATGCTCTCGCGTTCTTTAGAACAAAATTTATCTGCTTTTTTTAAAATATTTCATACAACATAAGCATTCTTCCCTATACTCCATTAATAGTTTGTCTATCTTAACATAAAAATATACTATCGGAAGAAAATTTATATTCCTGATAGTAACATTTAGTATGAATAAAAATGTAATTAGATAAATTTCTATGTATGGAAAAGTTCAGTAATTTGATATCATGTTATAATGTAAAGAGCTTGAACATAGAACTGATTAGCTTTCCATAAATAACAAAAAAAATCTTCATATGATATCACCTGTCAAAATTTGGAAAATGCTCTCGCGTTCTTTAGAACAAAATTTATCTGCTTTTTTTAAAATATTTCATACAACATAAGCATTCTTCACTATACTGCATTAATAGTTTGTTTATCTTAACATAAAAATATACTATCGGAAGAAAATTTACATTCTTGATAGTAACATTTAGTATGAATAAAAATGTAATTAGATAAATTTCTATGTATGGAAAAGTTCAGTAATTTGATTTCATGTTATAATGTAAAAAGCTTGAACATAGAACTGATTAGCTTTCCATAAACAACAAAAAAAATCTTCATATGATATCACCTGTCAAAATTTGGAAAATGCTCTCGCGTTCTTTAGAACAAAATTTATCTGCTTTTTTTAAAATATTTCATACAACATTAGCATTCTTCACTATACTGCATTAATAGTTTGTTTATCTTAACATAAAAATATACTATCGGAAGAAAATTTACATTCCTGATAGTAACATTTAGTATGAATAAAAATGTAATTAGATAAATTTCTATGTATGGAAAAGTTCTGTAATTTGATTTCATGTTATAATGTAAAGAGCTTGAACATAGAACTGATTAGCTTTCCATAAATAACAAAAAAAATCTTCATATGATATCACCTGTCAAAATTTGGAAAATGCTCTCGCGTTCTTTAGAACAAAATTTATCTGCTTTTTTTAAAATATTTCATACAACATAAGCATTCTTCACTATACTGCATTAATAGTTTGTTTATCTTAACATAAAAATATACTATCGGAAGAAAATTTACATTCCTGATAGTAACATTTAGTATTAATAAAAATGTAATTAGATAAATTTCTATGTATGGAAAAGTTCAGTAATTTGATTTCATGTTATAATGTAAAGAGCTTGAACATAGAACTGATTAGCTTTCCATAAATAACAAAAAAAATCTTCATATGATATCACCTGTCAAAATTTGGAAAATGCTCTCGCGTTCTTTAGAACAAAATTTATCTGCTTTTTTTAAAATATTTCATACAACATAAGCATTCTTCACTATACTGCATTAATAGTTTGTTAATCTTAACATAAAAATATACTATCGGAAGAAAATTTACATTCCTGATAGTAACATTTAGTATGAATAAAAATGTAATTAGATAAATTTCTATGTATGGAAAAGTTCTGTAATTTGATTTCATGTTATAATGTAAAGAGCTTGAACATAGAACTGATTAGCTTTCCATAAATAACAAAAAAAATCTTCATGTGATATCACCTGTCAAAATTTGGAAAATGCTCTCGCGTTCTTTAGAACAAAATTTATCTGCTTTTTTTAAAATATTTCATACAACATAAGCATTCTTCACTATACTGCATTAATAGTTTGTTTATCTTAACATAAAAATATACTATCGGAAGAAAATTTACATTCCTGATAGTAACATTTAGTATTAATAAAAATGTAATTAGATAAATTTCTATGTATGGAAAAGTTCAGTAATTTGATTTCATGTTATAATGTAAAGAGCTTGAACATAGAACTAATTAGCTTTCCATAAATAACAAAAAAAATCTTCATATGATATCACCTGTCAAAATTTGGAAAATGCTCTCGCGTTCTTTAGAACAAAATTTATCTGCTTTTTTTAAAATATTTCATACAACATAAGCATTCTTCACTATACTGCATTAATAGTTTGTTAATCTTAACATAAAAATATACTATCGGAAGAAAATTTACATTCCTGATAGTAACATTTAGTATGAATAAAAATGTAATTAGATAAATTTCTATGTATGGAAAAGTTCAGTAATTTGATTTCATGTTATAATGTAAAGAGCTTGAACATAGAACTGATTAGCTTTCCATAAATAACAAAAAAAATCTTCATATGATATCACCTGTCAAAATTTGGAAAATGCTCTCGCGTTCTTTAGAACAAAATTTATCTGCTTTTTTTAAAATATTTCATACAACATAAGCATTCTTCACTATACTGCATTAATAGTTTGTTTATCTTAACATAAAAATATACTATCGGAAGAAAATTTACATTCCTGATAGTAACATTTAGTATGAATAAAAATGTAATTAGATAAATTTCTATGTTTGGAAAAGTTCAGTAATTTGATTTCATGTTATAATGTAAAGAGCTTGAACATAGAATTGATTAGCTTTCCATAAATAACAAAAAAAATCTTCATATGATATCACCTGTCAAAATTTGGAAAATGCTCTTGCGTTCTTTAAAACAAAGTTAAGTCCATAAACTTAGAGCTGATTAGTTTTCCATAGACAACGGTTCATTTTTTCCCAATGTTTCTTTATGATTTCATCTATTAAAACTGAAAAAATGCTCTCACGACCTGGAAATTAGAGATATTTTAATTTGGTTTCAACTATTTATACAACACCAAGAATCTTCCTAAAATTGTATTCAAAGTTGGTCAATGTTAAAAGAAAAATATTCAACGGTTTCAAAAATTATATTTTATTTAATGGATATTTGTATGAAACTTATATGTAACAAGAGAATTTTTTTATATTTGGCAATGTTCAGTTCATTGATTTCATATTGATATAAGAATATTAATAGCTTGAACTTAGAACTGATTAGCTTTTCATAGATATTATAAAATTTCTTCATATGATATCACGTGTCAACATTGTCAAAATGCTCTAACGCTCTTTGAAACAAAATTTATCTGCTTTTTTTAAAATATTTCATACAACATAAGCAGTCTTCACTATACTGCATTAATAGTTTGTCTATCTTAACATAAAAATATACTATCGGAAGAAAATTTATATTCCTGTTAGTAACATTTAGTATGAATAAAAATGTAATTAGATAAATTTCTATTTATGGAAACGTTCAGTAATTTGATTTCATGTTATAATGTAAAGAGCTTGAACATAGAACTGATTAGCTTTCCATAAATAACAAAAAAAATCTTCATATGATATCACCTGTCAAAATTTGGAAAATGCTCTCGCGTTCTTTAGAACAAAATTTATCTGCTTTTTTTAAAATATTTCATACAACATAAGCATTCTTCCCTATACTCCATTAATAGTTTGTCTATCTTAACATAAAAATATACTATCGGAAGAAAATTTATATTCCTGATAGTAACATTTAGTATGAATAAAAATGTAATTAGATAAATTTCTATGTATGGAAAAGTTCAGTAATTTGATATCATGTTATAATGTAAAGAGCTTGAACATAGAACTGATTAGCTTTCCATAAATAACAAAAAAAATCTTCATATGATATCACCTGTCAAAATTTGGAAAATGCTCTCGCGTTCTTTAGAACAAAATTTATCTGCTTTTTTTAAAATATTTCATACAACATAAGCATTCTTCACTATACTGCATTAATAGTTTGTTTATCTTAACATAAAAATATACTATCGGAAGAAAATTTACATTCTTGATAGTAACATTTAGTATGAATAAAAATGTAATTAGATAAATTTCTATGTATGGAAAAGTTCAGTAATTTGATTTCATGTTATAATGTAAAAAGCTTGAACATAGAACTGATTAGCTTTCCATAAACAACAAAAAAAATCTTCATATGATATCACCTGTCAAAATTTGGAAAATGCTCTCGCGTTCTTTAGAACAAAATTTATCTGCTTTTTTTAAAATATTTCATACAACATTAGCATTCTTCACTATACTGCATTAATAGTTTGTTTATCTTAACATAAAAATATACTATCGGAAGAAAATTTACATTCCTGATAGTAACATTTAGTATGAATAAAAATGTAATTAGATAAATTTCTATGTATGGAAAAGTTCTGTAATTTGATTTCATGTTATAATGTAAAGAGCTTGAACATAGAACTGATTAGCTTTCCATAAATAACAAAAAAAATCTTCATATGATATCACCTGTCAAAATTTGGAAAATGCTCTCGCGTTCTTTAGAACAAAATTTATCTGCTTTTTTAAAAATATTTCATACAACATAAGCATTCTTCACTATACTGCATTAATAGTTTGTTTATCTTAACATAAAAATATACTATCGGAAGAAAATTTACATTCCTGATAGTAACATTTAGTATTAATAAAAATGTAATTAGATAAATTTCTATGTATGGAAAAGTTCAGTAATTTGATTTCATGTTATAATGTAAAGAGCTTGAACATAGAACTGATTAGCTTTCCATAAATAACAAAAAAAATCTTCATATGATATCACCTGTCAAAATTTGGAAAATGCTCTCGCGTTCTTTAGAACAAAATTTATCTGCTTTTTTTTAAATATTTCATACAACATAAGCATTCTTCACTATACTGCATTAATAGTTTGTTTATCTTAACATAAAAATATACTATCGGAAGAAAATTTATATTCCTGATAGTAACGTTTAGTATGAATAAAAATGTAATTAGATAAATTTCTATGTATGGAAAAGTTCAGTAATTTGATTTCATGTTATAATGTAAAAAGCTTGAACATAGAACTGATTAGCTTTCCATAAACAACAAAAAAAATCTTCATATGATATCACCTGTCAAAATTTGGAAAATGCTCTCGCGTTCTTTAGAACAAAATTTATCTGCTTTTTTTAAAATATTTCATACAACATAAGCATTCTTCACTATACTGCATTAATAGTTTGTTTATCTTAACATAAAAATATACTATCGGAAGAAAATTTACATTCCTGATAGTAACATTTAGTATGAATAAAAATGTAATTAGATAAATTTCTATGTATGGAAAAGTTCAGTAATTTGATTTCATGTTATAATGTAAAGAGCTTGAACATAGAACTGAATTAGTTTCCATAAATAACAAAAAAAATCTTCATATGATATCACCTGTCAAAATTTGGAAAATGCTCTCGCGTTATTTAGAACAAAATTTATCTGCTTTTTTTAAAATATTTCATACAACATAAGCATTCTTCCCTATACTGCATTAATAGTTTGTCTATCTTAACATAAAAATATACTATCGGAAGAAAATTTATATTCCTGATAGTAACATTTAGTATGAATAAAAATGTAATTAGATAAATTTCTATGTATGGAAACGTTCAGTAATTTGATTTCATGTTATTATGTAAAGAGCTTGAACATAGAACTGATTAGCTTTCCATAAATAACAAAAAAATTCTTCATATAATATCACGTGTCAAAATTTTGAAAATGCTCTCGCGTTCTTTAAAACAAAATTTATCTGCTTTTTTTAAAATATTTCATACAACATAAGCATTCTTCACTATACTGCATTAATAGTTTGTTTATCTTAACATAAAAATATACTATCGGAAGAAAATTTATATTCCTGATAGTAACATTTAGTATGAATAAAAATGTAATTAGATAAATTTCTATGTATGGAAACGTTCAGTAATTTGATTTCATGTTATAATGTAAAGAGCTTGAACATAGAACTGATTAGCTTTCCATAAATAACAAAAAAATCTTCATATGATATCACGTGTCAAAATTTTGAAAATGCTCTCGCGTTCTTTAAATCAAAATTTATCTGCTTTTTTAAAAATATTTCATACAACATAAGCATTCTTCACTATACTGCATTAATAGTTTGTCTATCTTAACATAAAAATATACTATCGGAAGAAAATTTATATTCCTGATAGTAACATTTAGTATGAATAAAAATGTAATTAGATAAATTTCTATGTATGGAAACGTTCAGTAATTTGATTTCATGTTATAATGTAAAGAGCTTGAACATAGAACTGATTAGCTTTCCATAAATAACAAAAAAATTCTTCATATGATATCACCTGTCAAAATTTGGAAAATACTCTTGCGTTCTTTAAAACAAAATTTATGTGCTTTTTTAAAAATATTTCATACAACATAAGCATTCTTCACTATACTGCATTAATAGTTTGTCTATCTTAACATAAAAATATACTATCGGAAGAAAATTTATATTCCTGATAGTAACATTTAGTATGAATAAAAATGAAATTAGATAAATTTCTATGTATGGAAACGTTCAGTAATTTGATTTCATGTTATAATGTAAAGAGCTTGAACATAGAACTGATTAGCTTTCCATAAATAACAAAAAAATCTTCATATGATATCACGTGTCAAAATTTTGAAAATGCTCTCGCGTTCTTTAAATCAAAATTTATCTGCTTTTTTTTAAATATTTCATACAACATAAGCATTCTTCACTATACGGCATTAATAGTTTGTCTATCTTAACATGAAAATATACTATCGTTAGAAAATTTATATTCCTGGTAGTAAAATTTAGAATGAATAAAATATTTCATTGTCAATATTTGTGGTGTGGAGAGTTTAGTGTTGGCCACAACCCACTCGTTTTGTTTATGTATAGAATTGGCACTTTAAAAAAAATCAGACTTTACCTTACATTGTGTTAGTTTTCAAAAAGAGTAGATAAGAAAATCTTTACGTTATTGTTGATTTAACACGTGTAAGTACCTATGTACATAAGACTCAATGTTTAGTATATAAGAATATTATATCAAGGACTTTTAGTACGTTGGCATTAGATTTGTATTATGTATATACAAAGAGATTTTAAAATACATTATACAATTGGTTATGAGTGTTTTTATATTTGAACTTAGACCAACGATACAATTGATATGTATGTAAATATTAAAGATATTCAATCTTGAAGGTACAAACTTTCAGTGATGAGAAAAAGTCTTGCGGTCATGGTCTTGTGTGAGACCACAAGACCATGACTAAACCAAAACCAGGCTTTGCAAAACCAAGAGTCTTGGATGAAATGAAACGAAATGAAATAATACGCGAGGTCTAAACAACATCAGGCCTCGGACTTGCGAAATTCGCAAAAAGCTTTGTGGAACGAAGTATTTTATTTTTTTTCAATTTCAGTCTCAGAACAGGTTTTCCTAGTGAGATGCGGTTTGAATTTTTTTTTATGTTTTATTGAATAATGAACACCGGGTTGCCGACACTGAAACATAACATAACATATTAAACAAACTGCCATCGCATATATTATGGTCTCTATTATGGAGATAGTTTTGTGAAAGTAAGGCGAAGAACTATCTCGTCGAAAAATCTTTTTTTTCATCTGACGAAATGCTGCATGCAAGAGATTACAATTAGCATGGATTATTTTGCTGTTTCATTATTTTTTCTGTTCTTTGTATATATTTTTTTTATAATCTGTGACGACTTCGAGATCTCTGTTTAGGAGCCTAAGAAGTATTAGCCAAGACAATAAAATACAATCACAGAATGCCATTTTTTTGAGGTAATTAGATGAGCAACTAGAGCGGCTTACTATGATCGTGATTTTACCGTAAACGAACCTTTTAAATGGAATAAATTAAGCTCTGAAATGCGCAGAGCACAAAATCTTGACGCTCTCGGTAAATTAATTAAGACTGCAGTTTTGCAGAGCCTAAAATTAAAATTAAGCGCTTTTGGAAATATCTAATTACCATAAAACGACTCTCTTGTATATTTTTATTATAACTATTGTAATTTGAGAAATAATTTATCTTGTGAGATGATATCACACGATACGTTATATCTAATACAGAATAAATGTCAATTAATGTAACAGTTCCTGGATATTGATAATTTGATAAACGTTGGTCGATGAAAAACAGTAGGTATGATATAATAATTGATTGCTTCCAATTTCCAATTACCTGATGCTGATGTACCTATATACAGACCTACATAACCTCCATTAACAGCCATATTGAATGTGATTTATGGACATCGATCGTTAGTTGGTTATGAGATGATGATATTGTCATATTAAGAAGTAAGGTCAAGATCTTTTATTTTCAATGGCGTATTGTTTTATCAAATGTAAAAATTAATATGTCATAACCTACTGCTGACGCAAACTGTATACATACAGAATCATCTAGCGAAAGCGCAAAGTCTTATTGAATTTTGTACTCTATGTGAGATAGTACTTATTTTCATTAGCATTCTGGGGCGTCTAATATGAGCGAATTGTGCTATAATTATTTGTCAAGATTTTTTTGCTTCATAATATGTTATGTATGTACATGAAACTTCTTCAATTATTTTATAATCAGACTTAGAGCTCTTTTGTGGTCGACTTCCGCTTCACGGCATTTTATTCGACTTCATCGTTCATTATTTCTATGCCCCTAAGTCAAATCGAAAACGCTAAGCGATATCGCCAAACGATATTTTTTTTTGTATGGGATTTGACATTTGTTGTTTGTTATTGTAGAAATTTTTTTTACATCAAACGTCAAATCCCATACAAAAAAAGTAGCGTTTGGCGATATCGTTAAGCGTTTTCAACTTGACTCGGGTCCCATGTCTTATTTACAATGTATCAATGCTATACCTGTTTACATTGGTGTTATTTTGTTTTATAAAGTTAGTTGTTTAACATCATTAGAATCGTAATTCTTATTCATCGTGAATATCCAAGCTGTGAAAGAATCAACTTTAAATTTTATTTAATTTAGGTAGGTACTAATTATAATTGTTTTACTAACTTTTATATATATATATATATATATATATATATATATATATATATATATATATATATATATATATATATATATATATATATATATATATATATATATATATATATATATATATATATATATATATATATATATATATATATATATATATATATATATATATATATATATATATATTCATTAAAGATACAATAATAATCGAATATTTTTATTATTGCATATGCGCAAACATTGGATTTTTTTCCCTGTCGGGAGTCAAAGATATTTTTTAACAGATTTATAATTATCTCAATAGAGACGAAGTTGGAATATATATTTATTGTAGGAGAACCGGGAAATCAAGGCACCTACAGGGCTTACGACCTGTCATCGGCTGGTTTACGTGATCACTTTATGCGCTTGCGCAACGTTCACCAATTATGCCTTTTAATGAGATCCCTATCAATTCAATTTTTGAAAGTTCTATATATTGTAATACTGAAATTCTTTTCGCTTGAAAATAAGGAATTTTTACTACAGCCATCTATGTCACCTCAGATATAAGAATTGTAGCTTTCATTATTTACAAAAAACCAATTCTCTCAATAGATGGCGTTCCAATAAAATAAATAAAAATAATAAGATTGTTGTTCATAATTTCACCCATAGATGGCTGTAGTAAAAATTCCTTATTTTCAAGCGAAAAGAATTTCAGTATTACAATATATAGAACTTTCAAAAATTGAATTGATAGGGATCTCATTAAAAGGCATAATTGGTGAACGTTGCGCAAGCGCATAAAGTGATCACGTAAACCAGCCGATGACAGGTCGTAAGCCCTGTAGGTGCCTTGATTTCCCGGTTCTCCTACAATAAATATATATTCCAACTTCGTCTCTATTGAGATAATTATAAATCTGTTAAAAAATATCTTTGACTCCCGACAGGGAAAAAAATCCAATGTTTGCGCATATGCAATAATAAAAATATTCGATTACTTACACATTGGTACAAGTAGGTAAATAAGACAAAAATGACCTTATAAGTCTGGCGCAATTCAGGGGTGACTTCTATGCGAAAAATGCATTGTCACCTCAGATATAAGAATTGTAGCTTTCATTATTTACAAAAAACCAATTCTCTCAATAGATGGCGTTCCAATAAAATAAATAAAAATAATAAGATTGTTGTTCATAATTTCACCCATAGATGGCTGTAGTAAAAATTCCTTATTTTCAAGCGAAAAGAATTTCAGTATTACAATATATAGAACTTTCAAAAATTGAATTGATAGGGATCTCATTAAAAGGCATAATTGGTGAACGTTGCGCAAGCGCATAAAGTGATCACGTAAACCAGCCGATGACAGGTCGTAAGCCCTGTAGGTGCCTTGATTTCCCGGTTCTCCTACAATAAATATATATTCCAACTTCGTCTCTATTGAGATAATTATAAATCTGTTAAAAAATATCTTTGACTCCCGACAGGGAAAAAAATCCAATGTTTGCGCATATGCAATAATAAAAATATTCGATTACTTACACATTGGTACAAGTAGGTAAATAAGACAAAAATGACCTTATAAGTCTGGCGCAATTCAGGGGTGACTTCTATGCGAAAAATGCATTGTCACCTCAGATATAAGAATTGTAGCTTTCATTATTTACAAAAAACCAATTCTCTCAATAGATGGCGTTCCAATAAAATAAATAAAAATAATAAGATTGTTGTTCATAATTTCACCCATAGATGGCTGTAGTAAAAATTCCTTATTTTCAAGCGAAAAGAATTTCAGTATTACAATATATAGAACTTTCAAAAATTGAATTGATAGGGATCTCATTAAAAGGCATAATTGGTGAACGTTGCGCAAGCGCATAAAGTGATCACGTAAACCAGCCGATGACAGGTCGTAAGCCCTGTAGGTGCCTTGATTTCCCGGTTCTCCTACAATAAATATATATTCCAACTTCGTCTCTATTGAGATAATTATAAATCTGTTAAAAAATACAATAATAACTTTAAGAATTTTTCCGCCCTGTCTCTCATCACGTACATTAGCAATATTTATTCAAGAGTTGTTATCTCTGATGTAGGTATACTTATCTCCTTGTGTCCATTCACCGCTGTGATAGTCGCAATAGCAAACCCCGCGTGGAAGGCGCCTATGTACACGAATCGTCCCTGTCAAACTTCTCATTAGACAATCATCGGAATTATTTGATACAAGACACTATCGTTCATAGTGCGTCGCCTGGCGAGGCCGCGTCGTCTACCGCTGTTCCGTCTTCTCAGATATACGTGGTCTGTCATGGGTCAGCTGTTTAATCACAATTCCATCTGACAGCATCCGCCGCGACGCTCATTATGTGAATAGTTCGAGTTGTTGGAGTGTTTTGCAGTCTGGCCGGTCCATAGCCGCCGATTTGGCTTCAAATCTATATTTGTTGGCTGGAGTTTGTGTATGCAGTGATTACGTTTCAGTTTCTATAGTAAACAAAATATATATTGTTTGGTGAATGAAAACGTGTGTATTAGTTGATAAAGTGTGTGTTCTGATTTTTGATAGTAATGAGTTCAGTGGTTGTCTTAAAGTATCGAAATTAGCCAAGTGTTTCACACAACGATTTGAAGGATTTAGGGTATATATTTGTGGCAAGTCGCTGTAGCGTAACGGTAAACTTTGTAGTTTTTTGAGGTTTGGCTTATGTGCCAATGTCCTGTGTTCGATTATCAGCAGAGAAAAATTTTGGCACACATACTTTCTTTTTTAAGTGTAGATTCACATACTGGTTTACCTAATTATTTATGCATTGTATTTTAAACACTAATTCAGTAGGTAGGTACGTATTATCCGAAGATTCCCACTGACTAGTTTGTTTCCAGAGATGTTGGTCATTACACTACCTATATATAATATATGTATCTGAAGTCGACAGTCCGCAAGTGTGAATCTTGACTTGCACTTACTGATTGTTCTTTTTGCACTATGGTGCCGAGATTGCTAATATAGAGGGCTCCATGAGCTACTCGTTCGCTAGCGTTCCATGAATTGTTTTTTTGTTGTTGTTCATACTAACGTTCTGCGAAGGGGCCGTTGACAGTCCCCATATGCGGAGCGGGTGGTGGTGGAAGTAGCGATAGGTAGGTATGTTGTATGTATGTATATAGTGTAAACTATACAAGTAGGTACCGTTCACTCCTGCACAACATGGTAGTTTATTGCTGTACTACAATTTCTTTCTTTTTAGATTCCTCTTAAACTGAAATATATCATGGTATTACCATATACCCTGAAAGGAAATGACTGACCACTTTGTTAGGCGGTCGGCAAATAATTTATTAAAAAACATTATATTGTAAATTGTGAATTCAAATCAGCGTTTAGTCATATTTATATTAACTATAAAAAATTTCTTTGGTTGTAAACAAAAACAATTGAAATTTGATAATATTTACGTGTCCTTTATTTTAAATCAAATTGAGATACATATATCTACTGATCGATTAGACCTTTTTATTATATTATTAGTTCAAGGCAGTTTTTGTTAAAGATAACACACAGGTGCCACTCTATTATTTCTTAAGAGTATAAAACAAATAACAGCTCATAACATTGAATAATGTATGTAAAATATGTTTTGTTATTGGTAAATTATTCTGAGTTCTTGATAAAAAAAAATACATTTAACAACATTAAAGATACTTTAGAGTAAATACTAGCAAGGTCACGTAATGATGTTATCTAGAACCTGGCAGTTTTACAACTTATATTATAATTATAACAATTTCAGTTGTATAAAAACAAATTTATACAAAGTATTCTTAAGAAGATCAGTAAAACAGTGCAAAACAAAATCAACGTCTTTTCAGATAACAATTGTTTGTGGTTAATAAAATTTTAATTAAGAAATGTACAGTTTAATCAAATGTTTTTAATTTGCCATGAAGATAAATTACATTGTCGTCACAATATCTGGATAAAACCGAATAAAAATCGCAACAATTGCAATAGAGTTTGAATGTTAAAATGGAGTACTGTTGGGTGCCTTTCGTGGACTCTAATAAGCGCAGACTTAGTTTACCCAATTACGACTGCATTGACACGTGGACTAAAAACAAAATAAACTACAATGATTTGCAACAATCGAATGTGTCGATGTATGAAACTGCATATAAAGACGTGGAACAAACAGGCCATAAATTCATGCAGTTCATACCGAGGGTTATAAATGACGATAATAACAAAAATCGCAAGCGTAGAAGTTTGCAACTAGATTTCCTTAAACCCAAACTTAACACTGAAAATATCGAACCAATCACTGAAACCTTACCCAAATTAGCTGAAGCCAAATACGGCGAAGAATATGAATCGAATAACAGTTTCCTGTGGAAGATATTGCAAAATGTACAAAAAGAAAACGACAAAGATTCATCTGCAAAGCATATTGAAAGAAACAACGATTCCAAAATTTACGCTAAGAAAAATTATTCTACTGACGGCAATGAATCCACAGGATGCGACGAAGATAAGAGTCCTGCGTTTCTGTGGCATAGGAGAAGGAAATCTCACCTGGACAAGAAGCCTTTCAACCAAAAAGTGATAGAATCTCTCCAAGAGGAACAGAAGCGGCTCAAGCCCTTACTAGACAGGTTGAACCTGCACGAAGGAAGTAAGAAGGACGCGAACGTACAAGAACGAGAGGAGGATATCAAGGAGCATAACAATTGGCAGAAAAGACTGCATCTGAACATCGGACATAGGGACAGTTCCATCCTTCACGTGGGACACAACGTGCTGAGCAGTCTGAGGAAGAAGCTTACCAGTTTTAGCAGTGACGGGAGTGACTCTTCCAGAGAATCTATCGGGTGAGTTTAATTTTCCTAAATCCATTTAGTTTTATAATTTAATTTATTGTGTAAGTATCAAATAAAACTTTGTAGAAGTTCATTTTTAAAAAATAAATATTCAAACTTTTTATATACCTACTTCTACTTTTTATAACTTGAGAAATAAGTTATAACGTTTGCGAGCTTACGCTTACCATCAGTATCTTCATATTACTAACACAAAAAATGAAGACAAACTACTGTGGAAGAAGCGATGGTTGTGGAGGTTGTTGAGGGTGGGTTTTTAAGTTAGTAATAAGTAGTTACTGATGATGAGCGCAAGCTCGAAAACGTGATAACTAATTTCTCAAGTTATAACCTAAAAGTAGAAGTATATACAAAGTTACGTATCAATCCTACTCCTACTCTATTTTTTCTATCGTTGGTTTATTAGGATATTATATACGATATATTTTTTTACCACCACCCGCTCTTCATATGGGGACTGTAAACGGCCCATTCACATCAGAACGCTAAGTGAGCGACAAGAAAAAAATGCATATTACGAAAAGTAGCTCTGGAGCCCTCTAGATTAGCAATTTCGGCACCATAGTGTAAAAGAAAAATCGACGAATGTGAATGGAAGATTCATACTCGTGGACTATCATTGACAGACCTTTTTAAATGAGAAACAGCAGTGGTATGACCAAGATCTCTGTAAAAAATTTCAACCTACTGGGAATCTAACAATAGTAAGGCACCATAACTATGACAAAACTTCTTAAAGGCTTTAAAATTGTTCTTCGAGATCACAAAATCCGTGTGACCAATGGGACCTCGACGAGTCCCTCTGACAGTAACGAGGAGCTCCGATCTATAGAGGATATAATGGTAATTGGGTGGCAACAATCCCACAGGATATGTTCCGAAGATTGGTCTGGGTATTGACAGAACTGACATGCAGCAGATCATATACGATTTATTTATTGAAGAGACAAATACAGTCTTATAAAATAAACAAAAAAATACATTATGAAAATAAAATCAAACGGACCAATTACTAGATTAATTAGATGGGCCGGTGGCAGAGCGGTTAGCGCGCTGGGCTAGTAATCCAGTGGTCGCGAGTTCGAATCATTTATGCCATACAAAACATTTTGTATGGCGTAGTGGACTTTTTGCATGCTAATAACGCCAACTAGAGGCCTCGCAGCATATAATATGTTCCCGTACATGGATTTACTCAGAATTCGAAGTAGAACATTTTATGTGAGTTTTGTATGTGTGTGTGTGTGTGTGTGTGTGAGGGTGTGTGTGAGGGTGTGTGTGTGTGTGTGTGTGTGTGTGTGTGTGTGTGTGTGTGTGTGTGTGTGTGTGTGTGTGTGTGTGTGTGTGTCCGTTCCCCCCTTATAACTTTTGATCCGCTCAATTTACAGAGCCCAAATTTTCAGAATATATAAATAATTATAGGCCTACAAAACTTTTGTACTCATAATTGTGAATTTTTGTTTCAGTCAGGGGTTATCAACTTTTGAATTTTTATTTTATTTTTCCATATATCTCAGAAACCATAAAAGCTAGAACGCTGAAAATTGGTATAAACATAGAAACATACAAAATCTCAATATTTTTTTTTTCAAAAAAAAATTCCAGGGTTTCTCAAACATTTTTGATTAAGATAAATATTTTTTTTATGATAAATTTATGAGTTTAACTGCCTATATTTCCAAACTTTTTATATATCGAAAAAAGCCGAAACACCCCAACTAGATAATTTAATTTTCTATAAAAAATATTAACATTGTATTTGAACATCTCAAATTTTTTTTAACAATTTTTATAAAAATTGAATTTTGTGACGACATTGCTTCATACAATTTGTATGGCAGTCGCCTATACACAATATGTAAGAAGACTTAATAGTTTGATAGGATCTTAATATCCAAACGTACATACAGAACCATCATGCTGTTTTCATATTCCGGGTAGGAAAATAGGACTGACCTCCATACTGTCCTATCCTTGACATACATACCAACATGTGTTAAAATTTTCAATAATTTGGATTTATGGGTTTATAGTTTGATTTTTATTCTTCAACTATACATACTATCGCTATCAACAGTTGGATCTCGTGTGTTACATGCAACTAGTATTATCTAATATCTAGTCATTCTGGTGTAATCTACATATTAATAACTTATCAACAAATAAATATTAATAACAATTATTGTATGTTTGCCTGTGACGGGATTATTAAAATTATCATCTGTCACTGAAACAGTAGATTTGACAACTAGTTGCATGTAACACATGAGATCCAACTGTCTATAGCGATAGTATGTATAGTTGAACTTGGATATTGTGTATTCCATACAAATTGTATGAAGCGATGTCGTCAGTAATATTAATTTGTACAAACTTTGTTAAAAAAAGTTTGAGATAGGTATATTACTATAATGTATACATTTTTTATAGAAAATTAAATTCTCTAGTTTACTTGTTTCGGCATTTTTCGATATTTTTAAAAGAAATGGAAATAATGGCAGTTAAGACAAAAATTTGTCATACCAATTTTTTGCTTCATAATAAAACAGTTTGAAAAACTCTGGAACTGTTTTTCAGCATCCATTTCGAGATACTATATTTGTACAAAATTTGAGCGTTCTGGCTTTTATAATTATTGAGATATGTGGACAAATGCTATAAAAATTAAAATGTTGATAACCCCTTACTGAAACAAAAATTCTAAATACTGAGTATAAAAGTTTTGTCTATATATTCTGAAATTGTAGGCTTTGTGAATCCAGCTATCAAAAGTCATAAGGGGGGGGGGGGACAGACAAACACACACAAAACTCATATAAAATGTTCTACTCCGAATTCTGAGTAAATCCATGTATGGGAACATACATATATATGCTGCGAAGCCTTAATTTGGTGTTTTTAGCATGCAAAAAGTCCACTACGCCATACGAAATGTTCCTAGTATTCCTAATACGCGGGTCTTGGCTTAATACTTTGTCGATATGTTAAGAGAATAAATTTTCTTGAACAAATCGACAGTTGGATTAATCGGGAAGATATTTATTCCCGTTCAAAAATTATGACTAAAAAATAATAAATTTTAAATATATTATTGAACATGTAAATGAACCAATATAATATACATTAAATTTGTATGTTAACACATTAGAGTTGTGGTATTTTACATAGTTTGTTCATAGAATGTCAATGACGCGTTAAATTCGTCAATTTACAATAGAGCTGTCTATTGATTTTCCAAAACTAGACTGAAACCGGATGGATTTTTTATGAAGAAGACAATCTATTAACTATGTATGTTGAATAGAATATTTTTATTAATATCCGCCGATTATGTCAAATACGTAGAAACATTACAATTCAAATGACTTTTTAATTCTTTTATGGCTATAGATGGGGATCAGCGGTGTCAATCAATTTTGAATGATTTAGCGATTGAAGCGATTTTTAATGATTTAGCGATTGAAGCGATTTTTAATGATTTAGCGATTGAAGCGATTTTTAATGATTTAGCGATTGAAGGGATTGGAGCACCAGGGGAAGAAGCAGAGCTGGATGGCCGAAGATTCGTTTGTTCTGAAGGATTCTCATAGCATAAGTGTTCAGGGGGCCCAGCCCGGTCAAACGGCGGATTGAAAACCCTCCGTTAATACTCTATGTATATAGAATACTCTTCCTACATAGGTTATACCACGTTATGGGTTACAATTGAATGGGACATGCCCTACAGAACCGGTGCGGCTCTAAGCGAAACCGTCAAGCATAGGCTGCGTTTAGATAGAACACTCGACGTCGAGCGTCGGATGAACCTTAAGTTGCAGATTATGGCGTTTTTCACATCAATCTCACTGAACGCTTTTGAGCAGTGTTTCAATCCGAACGCAGCCTCGGACGTTTTATATGTCGAATGTCATTTATCATACATTTGTTGTTTTAGGTTATATTTTCGTCGAAGGACAACAATTGGACAATGTTGATAATAATGTGCTCTGACCTTTTATTAAAAACATTCGAACGGTATTTTTCTTAAATTAACCACTATGTGAATGCATATTGTCATCAGATATATCGTCAACTGACATACCGTAAGCCACCATGATATTATTTATTTATATTATTAAAATAGTTGTGGGATATTTGTGTTCCAATATTTTTTTGTGAAGCAAATAAATCATTACTATTTTATTTATTTTTATTTATTTATTCATTGATCAACAATTAAGTCACATAACACATTAACATTATAGTGTCCCCCGTTAGGTAGGCGATTATTGCATTTTTTCCTTGTACGTACCTAGTGGTTGACAGATATAAAGTCCTTTAAAGCAATAAATTCACCGCATTGCAGTAGGTAATTTGTTTTGAGACCGCAAAATATCTTATATTATCAAGTCCTCTAAAATAAAATAACAAAAATGTACCATTTTGTATACGGAATGTTGTAAATTACTGATGTTCTTAATATACCGTTGTATGTAATGTGTAGACAATATGGAATGGAGGGAGGTCATAGAGCCACCGGTGTCTCCTATAATATATAATCCATGGAAACCTTCAAAGTTTGGTCTATAACATCGTGTCGGAGGGAATTAGAGAAATACATTATATGTAGTTACTACGAGTATTTTTTTACGGAATTATCAACTCGTTTTGGGGATTATATAATTATCTGGACAGTTGGAGTGGTAATGTGATTCAAAATGACACATCTTATGACATTTTTTTAGATTGAAGATAGAAAACCGGAACATTCCGTAATTGAATTAAGTAGCAGAAGACTACATTAATTCTTACATTTTTATTGAGAGGATACGAGTTCGTAATAGTGTTTATCCCACGAGTGTCATTGATTGACTTCTGACTGCAGCCATTGATTCAATTGATTTGAGATTAATTTTAACGCAATTATTAGTTTAGTATTAGGAAGAAATTCAAATTTGGCAATGAAGTGATCAATTCGACATGAATTTTTTTATGGATGTTCAGCGATAATTCTTTACAACGGTGACCGATTTTGACGAAATTTTTTTCATTACAAAGAAGCTATCTCATGATTGGTTCCATTTAAATTTCGAAAAGATCTGATGAAAGGATTCATGACAAATCCTTCAAAATATGAAATCTTCTTAAAAGCGTTTGACATGTGTGTCGTACATATTGCATTGATTACAGGCGAATAATATTGGAGTCGTTTTTTTAATTATTTTTATTTTCTCTACACTTGATACAAGACTGAGTGTAAAGAATGAGGTATATTTTCATAACTTATATATTTATAATATTTAAAAATTCACTGTTGCTTGTATTTTAACATAACAATAATAATAAACACTTCCTTGCACCCTGCACAAGTGGCGAGTTTATTTACACATGGCAATTTCTTCCAACTAACCAGAGTTTTCAGCCCAGAGAACCAATATCTGTGTGAGAAATGAATTTGAATATTTTTTTCCTCTGCTGGGGATCGAACCCAGACATACATAATATTTCATTCAGCGCCCTTGGAATGATCTTGAATCATTAAACGGCGCTATATAAATTATTATTATTATTATTCATTCTTCCTTTTCCTCATGACTGAGGATAGCGGCTGTAGTCTGTCGCCACACGTATGTCCCGCCTCCATGCCAATCTGTTTTGGGCTGAACGCAGAGCACCAGTCACCGAAGACCCCATAACCATAATAGGTACATTATATAGGTATGAGGATTTTTTTTGTTAAAAAACAAAGATATCGGATGTTTCTTTAGATATAAACACTGACTTGTCGGTATAAACATGAAAAATAAAAACTTATAAGGATATATTATTTCGTTTTATGTATGAGAATTAGGTTAGGTAATGTTATATTCAATGAATAACGCGAGAATCTGAAATACATTACATCATGGTATAAATATCACCAAATATCTTGAACCAGGCTTCCGGGTGGGCAGAGAGAAAAATTTGTGTCTTTTTGCTTCGTTGGTATACGTGCGATTCGCCCCCCTTCTCGGCGAAACGGCTCAAGATATTTGACGACAGATGCATGTGTTATTTTTTATTAATTGTGTATTAACTTATTTTGAAATAAAAACTGATCTCATAATATATGTATAGGTAGGTATATCGGGTGATGTTATGTTAGGTTAGGTAACGTTATTCAATAAAAATAATAGTACGTTGTTCGCCTAACAAAATTTTCTAACGTATAGAAAATAGCCGGGAGCTGATAATATAGCCTTGCCTGGAACCACATCAATTCTCTGGGAGCTAAGGTCAGGGTCGCTGTCACAAGTCAGGAAGTGGAGGGAGTAGGAAAATGTATGAAAGGAAAGAGAGGGAGAGAGAGAGAAATACCTTAACTCTGTCGCGATAAAGGGATACCAGGTGCGATCTCTTATATAGGGAAGGTATATTTAATAAAATACATTAAAAAACTTTACAACGCCACGTTTATATAATTTTTAAATTAACTAAGAAAGTGGTGATTTTTTCCTGACTCCTCGTGAAATATCGAATCAAGTTAAATGATTCGTTTATTTATTTATTTATTT
Source organism: Molanna angustata (assembly GCA_963576475.1). Lineage (NCBI taxonomy): Eukaryota > Metazoa > Arthropoda > Insecta > Trichoptera > Molannidae > Molanna > Molanna angustata. The sequence goes on along the minus strand of OY754977.1, from coordinate 674,379 downwards.
ATTTGTTTATTTATTTATTTATTTATTTATTTATTTATTTATTTATTTATTTATTTATTTATTTATTTATTTATTTATTTATTTATTTATTTATTTATTTATTTATTTATTTATTTATTTATTTATTTATTTATTTATTTATTTATTTATTTATTTATTTATTTATTTATTTATTTATTTATTTATTTATTTATTTATTTATTTATTTATTTATTTATTTATTTATTTATTTATTTATTTATTTATTTATTTATTTATTTATTTATTTATTTATTTATTTATTTATTTATTTATTTATTTATTTATTTATTTATTTATTTATTTATTTATTTATTTATTTATTTATTATATATACGCCCTAAATAGGGCATTTACAAAAAAAATACAGGATAAATAGAACAATGTAGGCACAAGAAAACAACAATAAGTGTAAATACATCGAATTTATAGGTAGGTACATAATAAAAAAAAAAAACGTAAGTACGTAATACGTAAGTACGTATTTATTACCTTATGGCAATATCCTCTAACCAACTATAACTATTTGGTGAATTTATGTGAATAAAATATCTTTATTTATAGAAACATATAAAACAATAAAAAGAAGAAGGGGAGAGGAGAAGAGGGGACAAGGATATGATGAGGAGACAAATTTAAGTGTTATGTGTAAGGAAATGATTCCTCAGACTGTTTTTTGAAAGTGTTAATGAAACTCGAATTTGCTATGGAATGTGATTCCAAAATGAGGCTGCTTGTAGAGAGAAAGATGTGGTGAATTGTGTACTGGGTATCTTGTCCCAAAATTTTAACCAATTAGTTCTAAATATAAAATTCAATCAAATTATTTATATCTACAAAATTTCATCAAGATTAGTGGTTTTTCACACCCTTCTCTTTAAGTTTACTTATCTGTCTGTATAACTGGAATTTCATCAAGATTAGTGGTTTTTCACACCCTTCTCTTTAAGTTTACTTATCTGTCTGTATAACTGGAATTTCATCAAGATTAGTGGTTTTTCACACCCTTCTCTTTAAGTTTACTTATCTGTCTGTATAACTGGAATTTCATCAAGATTAGTGGTTTTTCACACCCTTCTCTTTAAGTTTACTTATCTGTCTGTATAACTGGAATTTCATCAAGATTAGTGGTTTTTCACACCCTTCTCTTTAAGTTTACTTATCTGTCTGTATAACTGGAATTTCATCAAGATTAGTGGTTTTTCACACCCTTCTCTTTAAGTTTACTTATCTGTCTGTATAACTGGAATTTCATCAAGATTAGTGGTTTTTCACACCCTTCTCTTTAAGTTTACTTATCTGTCTGTATAACTGGAATTTCATCAAGATTAGTGGTTTTTCACACCCTTCTCTTTAAGTTTACTTATCTGTCTGTATAACTGGAATTTCATCAAGATTAGTGGTTTTTCACACCCTTCTCTTTAAGTTTACTTATCTGTCTGTATAACTGGAATTTCATCAAGATATGTGGTTTTTCACACCCTTCTCTTTAAGTTTACTTATCTGTCTGTATAACTGGAATTTCATCAAGATTAGTGGTTTTTCACACCCTTCTCTTTAAGTTTACTTATCTGTCTGTATAACTGGAATTTCGCAATCGATTTTTAACTTACTTACTGACCAGTTAGAGCTCGTATCTGTCAGAATTTGTGTATTCCCGATGAAAGGCGTGTTGATATTTTAATAAAATTTAACGATTTTGTATTTCATACAAAGTAAATAAAGGTACGCGTTTCCGTCTGAGCGTTAATAAAATTTGAATTTTATTCGGTTAGATGCAACAATAATATTTTACTGTTTTTTTTAACAGTTTCAATCATAGTAATATACATTTCTAAACATGATTTAACTGTGAGCTAAATGAAAATTAAGGAAAAATTATTAATTGAGTAACTTAACGTAGTGAAAATCGATTACAAATTGAATATGTCAAAAATAAAAAAATTGTATTGAAAAAAAGTATTCAATTTGAAAACCATTGACGCAAACCAAAGTTTATTTATTATTTGAGACAACACGACGACCATTTCTTTTTCTATCTTGTCGGATTGAGAATCGCTCTGTGAACTAGACAAGTAGATACATTGTAATCTATGTAATCTATGGCCAAGCATATCTTCTTACAACGGAAGCCACCGTCCGTCTCATTCCATTCATATCTTCGCTTTTCTTTGCACCATCCGTTATTTTTTTTACATCGCAAGTTGAAAAGTTTTCCATAAAATATTGTATGACGCAACATGGCCGTGTTTTGTGGCGCCTTTCAGCGTTATTATTTAATCACATGCGATGATTAAAATCAAAGTGTTACATAAGGAAGTGGTTGTGGGGTTCACAGTAGAACTTCCGAATATTCGAACTTTTTAACTATTCGAAATCGAATGGTAAATAAGTAATTTATTTCAAAATCGAAATGCAAATGAGTTAACTATTCGAATATTGAATAGCAAATGAGTAAATTATTCCAATATTGAATAGCAAATGAGTAATCTGTTCGAATATTTAATAGCAAATGAGTATATTATTCGAAAAATTGAAAGAAAAAATATCCATATAAATAGCTAAAATACACTATCTGCATAAATTACGTTATAATATTAACACAAAAAATACTTTAAAAATACTCAATAAAATATTTATTGTCGAAAACAAATAAAAACATACATTGTTATTTCGAATTTAAGATCTTATAAATAATATCTTTAAAAATGTACTAATAATTCGAATATTTGGCGACACATTCGAATAATAAATAGGTAGGTAGATAAAAAATGGACGAATTATTCGCATACTGAATATCCGAATACTTACTGAATATTCGAATACTGAATATTCGAATACCGAATATTCGCATATCGAATATTCGAATACTGAATATTCGAATACCGAATATTCGCATATCGAATATTCGAATACCGAATATTCGCATACCGAATATTCGCATATCGAATATTCGAATACCGAATATTCGAATACAAATCTCTATTACACGCCACATAGCTAATCTTCTTTTCAACCACTTGATTTTCCTTCACATACCTATAGCTATTGTTATTTTAGTTAACCAACAACAATCACGGGTATTTATGGATAGAAATTTAATAACACGACCGATGTATATTTAAATTTACTCTTTCAGAATGTTTCACCTTGGGATATTGTGTTATATGGTTTCAAGTAACATTTGTGAGGAGGGTTTTTTAATCGACCAGCCGAAAATAATGTTCATTTTATTTTTTTATACCTCCACGAGCAACTAACACTTAGGCACTGTGTAAAATCAATTCAACCCGCACCCAATAACAAGTTGCCACATTCTGGAGACTCACAGCTTAAAGTGGCCATATAAACCTAAACACCTCAATTTCAAATCAAATTCCTCAAATATGTTAAACAGTGTATTTCTAGAAAAAATAGTAAACTTAAGTCTTTTCAACATTACTCCAGTGAATGTTCGTCACACAATTTTAAAATTCAGCATAAACTCCCATAACAAAATATTAAATATATCCTTTTTACACTATTTTTTTAAATTACTCAATAACTACGTGTCGTAGAGAAATAAATCTTTTATATGATTAAAGATTGCATAAAATCAAAGTGAATGACGAATGACCGATAAAGATTTTTCATTTCAACTAAGGTTTATTCTTAAAATGCAAAAAATTCTGAGGTTTCCGATAGTTTAAATCACGTATAAACCTTATTTAATGCATGCGATAGTTACCCTTACTAACACGTAACTCATAGTGCATTGGGCGGTTTTAATATACCTAATTATGTTTTCAGTCACTAGATTTAGCGTTATATGTCCTCTTTAGCGCACGATTTTCCGATTTTCAACGCTTAAAACAGCATCCAAAATACAGGTTACACAAAACATTGCTTACACTTACACGGGTATTATTTTCTCCTTTATTTGCTACCCCTATTATTGCAATTACAAAAAAATTAAATATGCCTTATATGTATGTGAAAAATAGCAACATTTTGTTTTTCGCTTGTTCCGCTTTTCATTCAACAGTGTTTTCTCTCGTTTTCTTCGTTTGATTTTGCAATTTTGACTACCCGGCATTTCACTTGAATTGGACACGATTAGATTTTTTTGGATTTTCACTCTTTTTGTTTCTGTTTTAAAACATTTCTCTCTGGTCGAGATATGCCAAATAAACATAAGATAGAACATAGAACGTCAAAATCAACACAAAACAAATGGCAGCCATGTTGACTCGTAGGTAACGAATAATTTTACAGATTTCTGTTTTACCAAAAAAGATATAAAACGCGTTGAAAAAAACAACACGTTCTATTTTTTTAACCCGTTATCAACGGGTTTTTCAACGCGGTGGGAAAACAACTCGTCCGTGTAAAGTGCGCTTTATAGACTGAAAACATAATTAAAAACTGTATCTCCGCCGATAACCGAACCCGGGACATCCAACCAACTGAGCCACGATGGCTAACCATGTATATTTATTTATAATATAAGAGATTTTAATTTGTACAAAAATGTAGCCAATTTTGATGTTTCCTAACTGTCGATTTGTTCAAGAGAATTTATTTCCCTTAACAAATCGATAACGTTTCAATCCAAGAAATGCGAGATTTATATGCCAGATATATATTTTTCACGGTTTTGTCAACTTTTAAGTCAAAAAACAGCACCTTAAAAGCTTCGCAGCATATATATTCCATACATGGGTTTACTCAAAATTCTCTATAATCTCATTAAGGATCTCAAAATCCATAAAATTTAAAACACTGAAAATTGCTTTAAATATAGACATATACAAAATCTCTAATTAGTTTTTTTTATAACATTTTTTATTAAGAAAAACATTTATTTTCTGATAAATTTATGTGTTTAACTGTCAATATTTCCATTTTTTTAAATATCGAAAAACGCTGAAACACCCCAACTAGATAATTAAATTTTATATGAAAAATACATACATTAGGGGAGATCGGTATCAATTGTAACAAAATTCATATTTTTAGTCATATCAGAGATGTTTACTGATCAAATCACATGATTTTTTATGTTAATATCTTCCATGTTTTATGAGTAGGCATATGGTCATGGTCAAAAAACAAAACAAGTTAAGGCTTTTGTATTTATTAAAAAAATATCATCGAAAGAAAATTGTTACTTTTGACACCCAGATGGTGTCAAAAGTAACACTCGTGGTGTTGAATGTAGCAATATGACTTTTAAAATATAAGAATATAAAATCAATTTAAAAACGCAGGAATTGGCACATTTTTGGTAGGTATTATGATAATAAAATAAAAATATTTTCAAAAATTCGTAAAAACAACTTACTAATAGTTCCAACTTTTTAAATATATGAACATGTAATTAGTTAACTAACAGAAAAATTGGCAAATTTTCTATCAAAACAATTGACACATATATAGATAATTTAGTAATTTATTTTTGGCGCAGTTTTCATGAGCCCATAATTTACAGTACTTAAAATGTTGTTTAATAGTAACATGTTACTATTGACACCTTCTCACGTGTTACAACTGCAACTTTTCGACACATTGGTTTTAAGTTATGCTTTATTTTAAGCGATTGATAATAACTTTAAAATTCATTCATTCATTCATTCATTCATACCATCACGGCATATCCCACAATGTGGGGTAACCAGCGAAAGGTGTGGGGGTGTGCATTGCCTTATAAAAGGGAGCACAACACATCTGTGTATGCCCACACACCAGTTTCGTCTCACCTAAAAAGGCACTACATTCAGAATGGGTGGTGAACCTCATTGCTGAACTATGTCAGATGTTATTGTTGCCTGATGTATTTTCGATTACCCGGCTCTTACGGGACACTCGAAAACAATAATAGAAAATAGTGAAAGCACTATTCTAAGCCGGTGTCTCACAGCGCTAAAATATGTATCTCTTTTATATGTATGTATGTACATAATTAAAATATGTATGTACATTGAAAAAAAGCAATATTTATAATACATACGCACATTAAAACACTTAATAACTTATAAGATATGGTGGATATGAATGGATGACCTTTTAATAATATATTTACCTACCTCGCACGCGTAAAATCATCATCACCACGTTTTATCGGTAGGTATTGTCAAACTGACCATAGATTAAAATTATGTCCAACGTTAGATTTCGGTTTAGTTTAATAGATGGTGGTGGTTGTACAAAATAAATATTTTGGAATTTAGAGCGTTTGTTACAATTGATACCTGTTTGTTACTTTCGACACCGATCTCCCTATAGTAGTACTAATAATTTCGAAACAAGTAAAAAGCTCGCATTACACAATGGTATCGTCGTACCGGCTCTAATGTATGCTAGTGAGACATGGGCATGGCAGAAGACGCATGAAAGTAGAATTATGAATGCGGTTGAAATGAGGTCACTAAGACGAATGAATGTGTGGTAAAACGACGTATTATAGAATAAGAAAGAAGGATTAGACGTGAATGTATGATTAAAAGAGATTTTGCAAGCTAGATGAAAATAAACCTCCTAAGGTGGTTTGGTCACGTAGAAAGAATGAGTGATGACCGTCGATAAAAAAGCATATAAGACTGATAAAATAGGAACAAAAAAATAATATGTCGGCCAAGAAAAAATTGACACAACATAAATGGAATTTTGAAAGATGGAAGACGTTAGAAGGAAGAATAGTATAAGAGAGTGTATGAGACGATACATGGACGTGAATGAACCCAGAAATGTATGTCCAAAGAGAGGAGTCTGGCGTTCGGTTCACTCTACCTACCCCAAATAGGGAAATGGAGTGATGTTATGTTGTGGTATTTTGGTTGGAAGAAATTGCCGTTTGACAATAAGCCCGCCATTGTACACATAATTATAAAATGTATAGAAAGGTACAAATAAATATATATATTTAAACGGTGTCTCTCACGAGCTAGGTACGAGGGAGCTAACGCTACATTATTCTATCTTGGCACGCATGCATTGCCTCATCTGCATTCATGCATCGTCACGTAGATGTCCGTCTATTGTTAATACATATTTCCGTACTTTACAGGATATCGCTCACACGGTAAAAGTTATCCTTGAACAACTTCTTCCTCTCGTTTCATTCCTGTTTGCTTTGTACAGTTATCGGCAAACATCTTGAAAAGTCACGAGCACAGAACACATTTTTAATAGGTAGATGCGCATACCATTCTACACTCTGCCAAAAATTGGCATAATACTTAGATATCGATACTTATAGATTTTCTTCATTCATTCTTCCCATGTGTCCAAACCATCTCAGAGTGTTACTTAAATTCTTCTGATAATAATGATAAAAAAATTGGGGATTTTATATAGCGCCGTTTAATGATTCAAGATCATTCCAAGGGCGATGATAATTTAGTTATGTGCTGCCCTACGAAACAAAGCTGTTTTCGGTCCAAATTTGATACTCGATTAGACCCCATTAGAAGTTGAAGGATATCTGAATAGAGCTTCTCGATTTGTTTAACTGTCAAATACTTCAAAGCGACCCCAAGCTCAGAGAGCTTAAATTTGAATTTTTCATTTTCAAATTGGAAAAAAGACACATCACTTTCATAATATAGCATTGAGAAAATATCAAATTTTCGTGATAAAATAAAAAAAAAATATTGTAATAACTTATTATATAACTAGTTGCATGTAACACATGAGATCCAACTGTCGACAGCGATAGTATGTATAGTTGAAGAATAAGTACCAAACCCATAAATACAAATTATTTATTATTTTATGATATTTAGTTTTCTATACAACACATGTACCTAGGTAGTCAAGATAGGATAGTATGGAGGTCAGTTTTTTTTCCTACCCGGAATATGAAAACAGCATGATGGTATATGTATATTGTATGTTTAGAGATGAAGAATCAAACTATTAAGTCTTCTTTGATATTGTGTATAGGTGACTACCATACAAATTGTATGAAGCGATGTCGTCACTAAATTCAATTTTTATAAAAATTGTTAAAAAAAAATTGAGATGTACTGCTACAATGCTGATATTTTTTATATAAAATTAAATTATCTAGTTGGGGTGTTTCGGCTTTTTTCGATATTTTAAAAATAAATGGAAATATAGGCAGTTAAACTCATAAATTTATCATAAAAAAAATACTTTTCTTAATAAAAAATGTTTGAGAAACCCTGGAATTTTTTTGAAAAAACTAATTTGAGATTTTGTATTTGTCTATGTTTATACCAATTTTTAGCGTTCTAGCTTTTATGGTTTCTGAGATATAGGGAAAAATAAAATAAAAATTCAAAAGTTGATAACCCCTGACTGAAATTCAAAAGTTGATAACCCCTGACTGAAACAAAAATTCAAAATTCCGAGTATAAAAGTTTTGTAGGCCTGTAACTGTTTATATATTCTGAAATTTTAGGCTCTGTAAATTGAGCGGATCAAAAGTTATAAGGGGGGACGGACACACACACACACACAGACATACACACACACACAAACACACAGACACACACACACACACAGACACACGAAATGTTCTACTCCGAATTCTGAGTAAATCCGTGTATGGAACATATATGCTGCGAAGCCTCTAAGTTGGTGTTTTTTGACTTCAAAGTTGGAAAAGCCGTGAAAAAAGTAGACCTCTCCATACAATTCTCGCGTATTCTGAACAAAGTTCTCCTGAACAAATCGACAGTTGGAAAATTTTGAAAATATTCCATACAAAATTTTAATACTTTTTGGAGTGACTTGCGACTTATAAGTCCAGAGTAAAGCGTTGACCACAATCCAATCGTTTTCAAAATGAATCAATTAGTAGCAATTATGAAATATCAAATTGAAAAAATAGGTACGCTGGCTGTTGGCGCCATATTGAGTTTTTTTTTTGCGTTTTAGCTAAATGATTTAAATGAGTGCCATATAATATGAATGACAAATTTAGCTTCCATTGATTTGTGAGAATAACGTCAGTGAATTTTGATCTTTGCAACTCTTCATTGGATATATTAACATTATTATTTCAAATATTACGTTAAAGTAATATTTGAATTAATAATTTAGTGTAGAAAATAAATATGGCTACTCACTGTCATTATTGGCAGTAATTAACTGCGAAAAATTTGACGAATAGCAGACACGATGATCTTAATATTTCAAATTCGTAATCGCCGCCGCAATTCTTTTGATGTTTCTTCACACGGTTTCATTGCGCAAGCGCGAGTTCGTTCTTCAAATATTTTTCAATATTCTCATAATTAAAATTAACTTTATAATAGAAAAGTATCAAGATAGCCTATAAACATATCTAACCGCTCCCTGTAAATAAATTATACTTTGTCAATAAATGCCTTCGTTGAAATAATACAGTTACCGC
>OY754977.1:20000-62500 GCA_963576475.1 Molanna angustata | reverse complement strand
CGACTACCTACATACGACTACCTACATACGACTACCTTCATACGACTACCTACATACGACTACCTACATACGACTACCTACATACGACAGGACCCCCATGATGAAGTCAATCCCCCTGGATGTCGGAGCTGTTCCTGTGTGAAGACAGAGTAAGTGATTGTCTTTATATTCACAGGTGAAATGACATGTCATGTTCACACTATGATTTATGTGGAAATTTAGCCTCATACTCCCGGACAGCATAAATAATTATTAAATCACTTATATCCACAATGTAAATGAATATGATTATATAGATAAATGGGTGACGGCAGAGCGGTTAACGCGCTGGGTTAGTTATCCGGTGGTCTCGACTTGAAATCGAGCCACGGCCGATTTACCTACAGCATTTATGCTTAGTTTAGATAATGTCTAATAAGTTTTTTTTATTTTTTTTTTATTTTTTAAAGAATGAATATGTCCTTGTATAACAAGTACATATACATCCTTAAACATTCCCTAAACTAAGCATAAATGCTTGTGTTAAAAGGTTGCATTAGCATAAGCATAAAAGTTAGTGATATCAAAATAGCAATGATTTTTCGAAAAAAATATTAATTGCATATATTTTAAAAAGTTTTTCAAAAAAATGTAATAAGTAGAAGTAAACTGTAATAGGTAAAGTAAGAACAATGTAATAAGTAAAGTAAGTAGAAGTAAAAATGTTATAAGTAGAAGTAAACGAAGTTTTTAAATTTATTTTTATTCCATAAAAATGAACTCCTACAAAGTTTGTCACCAAAATTTGAAGAAAAAATATGTATAATTATTTTTACCTGAAATGTGTAAAGTTGGTAACTTTCCCGATGTATTGATGTCAATCTCCAAGGGTACTTCATTGTAGTTCGATTGAGACTCGTGACTCGACGAAGAAATCTTATTAAAGTTCGTTATAAACAATTTTTTCACGTCATTCAATATTAAAAAGTCGTTTTCTAGAGATTGTGTGGAGTTATTGTCTAAAGAAGGAATGAGTCTGCAGTAAAAACACAAAATAAAAGTTTGGAAAAATATTAGTTTAAAGAAAAATAAATACATCGTCCTCTCGTAGCACATCGTTAACAGCCCACCGCTTCAAAGTCTGAAATTGACGCGACGGTAAAGACGCGCGACAAGCAACAAACGACACGCGACAAGCGATACGCGACTAGTCACAATACACTAGCACTAACACAGCACTTAACACTTCCGTCACAATCTCCGTCCACTGGAATGATCACATTTCAACGACAGTATATTTGTGTTTTCTACCGCATAAAGTGAGAATTTTGAGGATGAAGATATCGACATAGAACATTGAATCAATCGATAATAAATCTTGGAAGTTCTCGTTCCTCTGGTGAATCCATAACAGATCACCGTCTGTGAAAAAGAAAGTACAATTATATTAGTTACGAACATTTCCAGCACATATAGAAATATATTTAACTTCATGTACATTATAATGTGTACAATGGCGGGTTTATTGCTACAAGGCAATTTCTTCCAACCAACCAAAGCTACGTGAGGTCATAAATAGTAAATTAGTATGTACATTAAATTTATAACAAACGAAAAGAATATTTAGAGTAAATTCACAGCAACAAAGGAAGGAAGGAAATAGAGGTAGAGGGAGGGGAGGGGAGGTAGGATAGATATGGGGTGTCAGTTAAGAATTATTAGACAGGGAAAACAGATTTAGTTTCTTTTTAAAAAGTTGAATCGATTGAGACGTCGTCATATTATTACTTAAAGTGTTCCATAGTCTTGCTGATTGTACTTCAAAAGAGGAACTGAAAAAATCAGTAGAATGAATGGGAATAGCTAGTGTGGTACGTCCAGCAGATCGAAGAGGCAGACCGTGATTTGACAAGAAAATAACCTTATCCTTGAGATATTGTGGTGAATTAGTTAAGTTAATTAAAGTATACAGCAGAGAAAGTAAATGAATATTACATATCTTAGGCCAGCGAAGAAGATTTCGGTAAGTGGAAACATGAACAATATTGTAAATAAAGCGTATACAAACATTTTGCAATCGTTCAAGTTTATATATACGTTCATAGACAAATTGAGATAAGATTAATTAGAACACAGGTTCAGTCAATTAGTTATTTTGTGATATACTTAATATGTAAATTTGGTGGTGGTATTTATTGTTAAGTGATTGGATACAGAATAACAGGTAGCCCATGTGTATTGATAACTATATACATATGTAGACTATGGCATGCCACGTACATACGTACGATGAAGAAAGATTTAACGGATCGTGAAAGATGCTTTTAATGTATGAAATGGTAGACATACGCAAAACATGCAGAGCTAAAATTATGTGTGATGTTGTGTGCAATGGTAAACATGATTTGAAGTAAAGAAATGTACAAAAAGGATAATGAATAAGAATAGAAAGTTATAATTAAATAACAAATAATAAAGAAAGTACAAAGGTATAATTAGTGGCTTAGGTACGTAACAGCTGGGCCATGCAAAGATAGTGAAAAGGTAAAATTAGTGGCTTAGGTACGTAACAGCTGGGCCATGCAAAGAAAGTGCATAGGTATAATTAGTGGCTTAGGTACGTAACAGCTGGGCCATGCAAAGATAGTGAATAGGTATAATTAGTGGCTTAGGTACGTAACAGCTGGGCCATGCAAAGAAAGTACATAGGTATAATCAGTGGCTTAGGTAAGTAACAGCTGGGCCATGCAAAGAAAGTACATAGGTATAATCAGTGGCTTAGGTACGTAACAGCTGGGCCATGCAAAGAAAGTACATAGGTATAATCAGTGGCTTAGGTAAGTAACAGCTGGGCCATGCAAAGAAAGTACATAGGTATAATTAGTGGCTTAGGTACGTAACAGCTGGGCCATGCAAAGAAAGTAAATAGGTATAATTAGTGGCTTAGGTACGTAACAGCTGGGCCATGCAAAGAAAGTACATAGGTATAATCAGTGGCTTAGGTAAGTTACAGCTGGGCCATGCAAAGAAAGTACATAGGTATAATTAGTGGCTTAGGTACGTAACAGCTGGGCCATGCAAAGAAAGTAAATAGGTATAATTAGTGGCTTAGGTACGTAACAGCTGGGCCATGCAAAGAAAGTACATAGGTATAATCAGTGGCTTAGGTAAGTAACAGCTGGGCCATGCAAAGAAAGTACAAAGGTATAATTAGTGGCTTAGGTACGTAACAGCTGGGCCATGCAAAGATAGTGAATAGGTATAATAAGTGGCTTAGGTACGTAACAGCTGGGCCATGCAAAGAAAGTACATAGGTATAATAAGTGGCTTAGGTACGTAACAGCTGGGCCATGCAAAGAAAGTACATAGGTATAATTAGTGGCTTAGGTAAGTAACAGCTGGGCCATGCAAAGAAAGTACAAAGGTATAATTAGTGGCTTAGGTACGTAACAGCTGGGCCATGTAGTATACCTACTCCATTTTGTAGTTTAAGTTAGTACATTTAATATTTTTGAAAATGTTTGTGGTCCTTTTCGTAATTTTTGAAGTGGGGTCCATACTTTTTGCCTATCCCACTGGCTATAATGAATTATATTAACTAGAGTTCGTATTACATAATTATAGTTTTTGTTTGTTTTGAAGAAAGTTTTTGAGAGCAGTAGATGATGATGATGATATCCACTTGCTAATCAAGAGGGCTCCATGAGCTACTTTTCTTTCTATGCATTTTTTATCGCACGCTTAACGTTCTGTGAAGGGTCCATTTACAGTCCCCATTTGCAGAGCGGTTGGTGGTGGTTGATGCGAAATCCACTCATATAGTGTTTATTAAGATGAATAAAAAAATGCATACTTAAGTATGTACATATATGGTTGTAAGTCACAATTGTTGACGTCAATGTCAACTTAACAGTTAGTACCTAAATATATATGTAATATAAAACAGACAGCGCCAACATAGATTAAGTTCCCGTCTGTTTGATAACATGTCATGTCATGTCATGAACTGGACATAACAGATATGTATGTACGTGAGGAAACCATCAAATTAATATGTAACTACAACTTACTGCACGACAATCCAATATTTGAATACTTACATAGGTAGGTATGTATTGTGTGATCATCTCTTTAATAATAACAATAGGTCTCCCTCCAATGTATTTATTTTAACTGATATAATTTGTAATTGTATACCTAATGTACATTTTCACAATTATTGGAATTTGTGAATTCAGTATGTGACGGTAGAGTTACCTGAGATGTGTGTGCAGACAGTGCAATGTTGAACTGTACATATCAACATACAGATGTTAAGTAAGACATACATAGATATTTTTAGAATCTTAAATACTTCATTTTTGTGTTTGATTGTGGAAAACTGATATTTTTGTTGTTGTTTAGACATCCTCAACGTTCATTGGTTTTCATATTAAAGATATAGGGATCTGTCCAATGGAGTGATCAAACAAAATACCATATACTATGATCAAATGTTATCATATTGTAAGTAACTTAGAAAATTAGTTAAATTTAAATAAAGTTATCATGTGCTGGGAATCGAACTCAGAAAGTCAGCACTGAAGTAAAACACCTTTATTAAAGTTCTCAAACATTGCGTTTATAATAAAATAATGATATTTGTGCAGGAGGTGTAAACCTCTGTCGCCACCTATAGCCAGAGCCTAGATCATAACATAAACATAAACAAGGAATGGTAAATGATGCGATACAGTATATCAGGGTGAAAGAAGAAAATAGTTTTGACAAAAACCCATTATAGTATAGAAAAGCTACATAGGTTAAAACCTGTATCTGGGAGACACTCATGTAGAAGACACTCATGTAGAAGACACTCATGTAGAAGACACTCATGTACTTTCCTTATATAAGAATATTCAGAGAAAAATATAGTGGAATATATGTTCAAGTTTTAGGGAACATGAGCTACCACCAGGAACGCAGTGTAAAGTAGATTCTCCCACTTTGTCAGAAATACAAAGCAGTATCGAGAAAAACAAAAATAATTCCTCCCCTGGACCTGACGGAATACCTTACATCATAAATAAGAAATGTACTTCATCAAAAAAAATCATGTATCACTCATATAAGGAAATATGGAACAAGGAAACAGTTCCAACCTCTTTTTAACATGCTATATTTGTACTAACACCAAAGAAAGAAATTACCAGTGACCCAAAAGATACAAGACCAAAATACCATTGCCAGGTGTTTTTCAGCCTACTGTTGGAAACAATGCTTGATTTCATGCTGGGAAATAAGTACACCTCACTCACTGAAGTTTTACAAGATGCTAGACACGACGAGCGACAAATTTCAGTGTGCTGACTAGATTTGACGAATGCATTTGGCTTGATAGAATACAATCTACTTGACCATGCACTACAACATTTGAATTTCCCAGAAATGCTCTGCAATGCTGTTTAGTTGTACGGATTATCCATTTTATGTCCTCTCTACAGCCCAAACTATAAGTCCGATCGACTTCATATTTACATCATAATGTGTAAAGTGCATAGACCTAGAGCTAATTAGTTTTCCATAGATATCCGTTAATTTATTCTCTATGATTTCATCTGTCCAAATTTTCAAAATGCTCTCACCGTCTGGAAAATCGAGTTTTTTTATATGTCGTTTGAAATTTCGATACAACAAAAATACACTCAACAAAAATGCATTCAAGGATTGTCAAAATTTAAAGAAAAAAATCTATAGTCTGCCATATCAATGTGAAATGAATTTCATATTTGTATGAAAAATGTATATAACAAAAGTAAAATACCTTCTGTAAGGGAAAATTGAGTGATCAACTTCATATTGATATTGTATGAAACTCTATAGATAAGTGTATTTTTACTTTCGACTTCTATCTTCCTCAAGGGGTAGGCAGTGAGAACCGAACACCGCATTCTTCTATCTTGACACATACATCGACTCATCAACATTGATACACTGTCTCATACATGCTCATCTTGCTAGTAATGCAATTTTACTTAAAATCTCTCAACAGGTATTATGTAGAAAATACATAGGTAATATGAGTTTCGTGACAGTGTTTTTATGTGTATGGTGTATTGTGATAACTTATATTTGTTTAAGAATCTAATAGAAATGTACCTACTTCATAAAAATGCATTTAGGAATTGTCAACATTTCAAGAAGAAAAAGTGACCGCATACTATGGTGTGGAGAGTTAAGTGTTGGCCACAACCCACTCGTTTTCCAACTGTCGATTCGTTCATGATAATTCAATTCTCTGAACGTGTGTGTGTGTGAGTGAGGGTGTGTTTGTGTGTGTGTGTGTGTGTGTGTGTGTGTGTGTGTGTGTGTGTGTGTGTGTGTGTGTGTGAGGGTGTGAGTGTGTGTGTGTGTGTGTGTGTGTGTGTGTGTGTGTGTGTCTGTCTGTCCCCCCCTTATAACTTTTGATCCGCTCAATTTACAGAGCCCAAAATTTCAAAATATTTAAACAGTTATAGGCCTACAAAACTTTTATACTCAGAATGGTGAATTTTTGTTTCAGTCAGGGGTTATCAACTTTTGAATTTTTGGTTTATTTTTCCATATAATATCTCAAAAAACCATAAAAGCTAAAACGCTCAAAATTGGTACAAACATAGACAAACACAAAATCTCAAATTGGTTTTTTCAAAAAAAAATTCAGTTTTTCAAACATTTTTTATTAAGAAAAATATTTTTTTTATGATAAATTTATGAGTTTAACTGCCTATATTTCCAAATCTTTTAAAAATATCGAAAAAAGCCGAAACACCCCAACTAGATCATTTAATTTCCCTTAAAAAATATCAGTATTGTAGTAGTTCATCATATGTGATATATAATTTGATTATATTTCTCTACTGATGAAAAGTGAATAAAAATTATATATATATATATTTGGAACACAAACCAACCCAAATGTTCATTTAGCGCGATTTATTAAGTTAATCGTTTTTAAAGGGATTTTGATAAACGTTATTTATAAAGGTACCTAAATATATTTACTATTTACTTAAATGCAAGTTTGCGAAAAAATGTAATAATTAATTAATGCATTTTACTGTTGGTAGGTACACCTAATGTAATAATTAATTAATGCATTTTACTGTTGGTAGGTACATCTAATGTAATAATTAATTAATGCATTTTACTGTTGGTAGGTACACCTAATGTAATAATTAATAAATGCATTTTACTGTAGGTAAATACACATAATTGAGAATTAACGAGACTAAAGATACCCACGATAATATTGTTTACAAACATTGACTGTAACATACATAGGTCTGCGAACTAACATATGTACATATCTATCTATCATTGGACCCGGGATTTATATTGCTTCGGGTTATTTTAATTTTTTACATAATATCAAAATTAAAATTAATTACCTATGCATAAAAAAAGTCGACTTTACATTGTTGACACTTTTTTATCTTCAAGTGACGATTTTTATTACATCAAACTATTATATACCTAGATGTAGTGCAGATTAGCATAAATTACGGGAGAAATTATTGAATTCTCTGCTGGAAATCAATCCTAGGATGTTGGCAAACAAGTGAAACGATTTACCAGTATATTACGGTGTTTTACAACGAATTGAATTAGGTACGTGAATTCGCTATGTTTTGAAATAAAATAAACATGCAATAAAAGCTTCATTCGTAAGAAGTTGAATCAATTAGCTTAAGACACTTTATTAGGTTTAACAAAGTGTATTTCATTGTTAAACCTAATTATGTACTTTAGGTACTTTTTGCAAACAAAAAGTAAAGTAAGTAGGTTTGACAATATTTTTCTATTGATGTTAACGTAAATTTGAATAAAAAAATAATAAATTCAAACAATCGATACTATCTATTCTACGGGGGTAAGGGAGCTGGTGTGTATTAATACTATAGATAGGTAAATATTATATATAGGTATCCACATACATACTGCACCATGCACTTTTACTTATGCACCTATCACTTTATATAAATTGAAATAGTTGAAAGATAGTTAGTTGGTGTAATTACGAGATATAATATAAGTAGGTAGGTAGGTATATAAATTTAAAATAATCAAATATTTATACTTAGTACAAAATAAATTACCTTGAACTTGAAATTATCAATAAAAATTATTTGGCATTAAAATACACTCCTGGCAATCCAGGAAATACAAAATACCTATTCATAGTATCTAAATTAATTAGTTAATTAATGTATTAATATAATTATGTAAAGCAATGAAGATATCTACTCCATATACCTAGATGATTGATGCCCATCTATTAAATATTATAAGTAGGAAATCAAATCAAAAGTTAAAGACATAAAATTAAAGTAAAAGTACCTGTGAGTGAAAATGGATAACAAACAAAATATCTCTGTAGGAATACGATTTAACTAAGAAACTAACAATATATATCTATTTATTTGACACTTAATATAAACAAATTTTGGTTGATAAAACAAACACTGATACCTGTTACCAATATATCAATTAAATGCTATGTAAGTGTTTCATTCAAATATTTAATTAATATCGAAATATGTTAACAATAAATAAATAGCGTCAGATAAAAGTGTATGCCGGCATGAGTTTACGATAAAGTGAGTGATAATATCGGACACGACGATGTATAAATATGTATGACGCGAGACGCGTGTGAACTCACCGGGAGACACACACCGACTAGTGTTACATTAGAATAATGAATTGACTTCAGTCTCTTGTCTGTAGCGGCCTGCCTGGTCTGGCCAGGACTGGCACGACCCGGCCCGGCCCGGCCCGCCCCGGGTACCTACCTACATCTGTTGGAGTGCATCCTACTTGTATACTATACAATACTACATATAATATGTATAAATTGAGAGATGAAAACCATTTCATCCCTGGTAGGAAAATCTCTAATAATTATCTTTATAATTCCTACTTATCTTTATAATTAGGTACTAACCAATATATGACTTTGGCGCTGACTTCATAATAAACTGATAAATATATAATACAATCTATGTATGTGTTTGTTAGTCATATGTGTTGTGTTAAATCTATAATAAACGTACTTTTTAATTAAACTAGTGAAACCCGGTAGAAGTTGTACTGCCTGTGTATAAATAAAAATGGTTGATAAGTATGTATGTAATCTGAAAATTTTTAATTAAAATTCCGTCTCTTCATTTCATCCCATCTCCTCCATTCCTCCAGATTAAAAGACAAGTGTCGGAAGCTTGCAGACATAATCCAGTTCACCGCTTCCGAGACAGCCGCATGTAGTTCCTCCATGGTGAACCGGGGA
The DNA here is from genome assembly GCA_963576475.1 of Molanna angustata. Taxonomy (NCBI): domain Eukaryota; kingdom Metazoa; phylum Arthropoda; class Insecta; order Trichoptera; family Molannidae; genus Molanna; species Molanna angustata. Next base: position 53,214 of record OY754977.1, on the reverse strand, counting down.
ATGCATATAGAGGGCATTCTCCCACCAAGTGTGCCATGCACAGTCTGCCTTGCAGCTCCACATTCGCAGTAAAGTTTGGTGTTTCCCTCTTGCCCCACTACCAAAGGAGGTAGTTACAACAGCCCTGCTCTGTGCGGATTCTGTTTAGCCTCACCCGTGCTTTGCCAGGCAAATATAAGTACCTACTTTTATGAAAATTGGTAAAAAAAAAAATTGGAATGTACTACAATGTTCGTATTATCTATAGAAAAAAAAAAAATTACTAGTTGGGAGTATTTCGTTTTTTTCGATATTTTTGGAATACTACATTTTTGGAATACTTAAACACTTAAATATAGGCACTTAAACACATAAATATAGGTACTTAAACACATAAATATAGGCACTTATACACATAAATATAGGCACTTAAACACATAAATGTAGGCACTTAAACACATAAATATAGGTACTTAAACACATAAATATAGGCACTTATACACATAAATATAGGCACTTAAACACATAAATATAGGCACTTAAACACATAAATATAGGCACTTATACACATAAATATAGGCACTTAAACACATAAATAAAGGCACTAAAAACACATAATTAAAGGCACTTAAACACATAAATATAGGCACTTAAACACATAAATATAGGCACTTAAACACATAAATATAGGCACTTATACACATAAATATAGGCACTTAAACACATAAATATAGGCACTTAAACACATAAATATAGGCACTTATACACATAAATATAGGCACTTAAACACATAAATATAGGCACTAAAACACATAACTATACGCACTTAAACACATAAATATAGGCACTAAAAACACACAAAATATAGGCACTTAAACACATAAATATAGGCAAATAAAAACACATAAATATAGGCACTTAAACACATAAATTAAGGCACTTAAACACATAAATATAGGCACTTAAATACATAACTATAGGCACTTAAACACATAAATATAGGCACTTAAACACATAAATAAAGGCACTAAAAACACATAATTAAAGGCACTTAAACACATAAATATAGGCACTTAAACACATAAATATAGGCACTTAAACACATAAATATAGGCACTTAAACACATAAATATAGGTACTTAAACACATAAATATAGGCACTTAAACACATAAATATAGGCACTTTAACACATAAATATAGGCACTTAAACACATAAATATAGGCACATAAACACATAGATATAGGCACTTAAACACATAAATTTAACATTAAAAAATGTTTTTCCTAAAAAACATTTTTAAAACTTTGGAACATTATAAAAACGAGTGGGTTGTGGCCAACACTAAACTCTCCACACCAAAGTAAGCGTTCATTTTTTGTTCTTGAAATGTTGACAATTCCTAAATGCATTTTTATGAAGTACATTTCTATTAGATTCTTAAACAAATATAAGTTTTCACAATACACCATACACATAAAAACATTGTCACGAAACTCATAGTACCTATGTATATTCTAAATAATACCTAAATTAAGTTAAATTGCATTACTAGCAAGATGAGCATGTATGAGACAGTGTATCAATGTTGATGAGGCGATGTATGTGTCAAGATAGAAGAATGCGGTGTTCGGTTCTCACTGCCTACCCCTTGAGGAAGATAGAAGTGGAAAGTAAAAAAATACACATATCTATAGAGACACATACAATATCAATATGAAGTTGATCACTCAATTTTCCCATACAGATGCTATTTTACTTCTGTTATATACATTTTTCATACAAATATGAAATTTATTTCACATTGATATGGCAGACTATAGATTTTTTTCTTTAAATTTAGACAATCCTTGAATGCATTTTTGATGAGTATATTTTTGTTGTATCGAAATTTCAAACGATATATAAAAAAACTCGATTTTCCAGACGGTGAGAGCATTTTGAAAATTTGGACAGATGAAATCATAGAGAAGAAATTAACGGATATCTATGGAAAACTAATCAGCTCTTTGTATATGCACTTTACACATGTGATGTTAATATGAAGTCGATCGGACTTATAGTTTGGGCTGTAGAGAGGACACAAAAAGGATAATCTGTACGGCATACGCTGAACGCCGTACATTCAAACACATCACGACGAAACTCATAGTGTGCACTCTCTACATGATACCCGTTGATAAATTGATGTAAAAAAGACGCTTAAAAATTGTGAAATCATGACTCTCCACTATTATAGTGTGGAGAGTAAAAATAAAACGGAGATTTTGTGTTTGTCTATATTTATACTAATTTTCAGCGTTCTAGCTTTTATGGTTTTTGAGATATATGAAAAATAAAGTAAAAATACAAAAGTCGACCACCCCTGATTGAAAGACAAATTCACAATTCTGAGTACAAAAAAAAATTATGTAAGAATATCATTTTCATATTTTCTAAAATTTTAGGATCTGTGCATTGAGCGGATCAGAAGTTATTAGGGGAACGGACACATACATACAGACACACACACACATACCTAAACACTAAATTTTCTACTCTGAATTCTGAGTAAATCCGTATAAAGAACATAACACATGCTGTGAAGCCTCTTAGTAGTTTTTTTTACTAGAAGCGCTGTCGTCACTAAATTCAATATTTATAAAAATTGTTAAAAAAAATTTGAGGTGTAATTCGAAATTCTGAGTATGAAATTTTTGTAAATCTATAACTAGCGGATAAAAAGTTATAAGGGGAGATGGACACACAGACACACATTAAATGTTCTACTCCGAATTCTGAGTAAATCCGTATTTGTATAGAACATATATGTTGCGAAGTCGTTAAGTTGGTGTTTTTAGACTTCAAAGTTAGAAAAACCGTGTTGAATATAGACTCTACATACAAATGTGTAGGCTGTTTTCATATTCTGGGTAGTAAAAAAGGAGTGACCTCCATACTATCCTATCTTGACCACTAGCGGCTGCTAACTAATCTTTTATACTTACGAACTCTTAATTACTCGCATATTAAAATCCTGTATCGTCTGAATCAACTTTCTTTCGGTGATCAGCAGACAATGCGTTGAGACGGTCCTACATGTGTCATGGTGTTTCTTAAACATATTTTTATTCTATTTGATGTGGAAAAATAACGTTCACTCTCAACGGAAGTCGTGGAAATTGTACATATTAGTTTAACGGATTGTGAAGAAGACTCGGCTAGACCATAATTTAAAAACAGTTGTCAAATTGAAACCTTTCTAAAATCGTCAAGATTCTAAATTGTGCAAAGTTTATTTTCAACATAACACAAAAATCCACACAGAATTCAATAATACTCAGTCATGTAGAAAAAATATACAATATTTATTTATTTATTTTATTTTTATTTATTTCTATCCAAAAATATACAGTATATATGAGATACAAAATATCTTAAGATAATATAAGCTTATTCATAGATAGTTAACATACAAAGTAAATATAAGTTATTTCATTTCCACTGGAGCAATTTACCACTTCACTGGAGCTTACATAGTTTAAGCCATATCTTTTTGTTTGTATCTTTGTTACTAGCCCCCTCACTAGGCATAGCCTGTGCTGTGTATGTCATACAATGAGTTATACATAATTTATAATCAAACATATTTAAACAACAGTGAAATGCGCGCCGCCTAACAAATAATCGGCAAACTACATAGCTTAGCGGTGCGGCGCGCCAAAGTCCTCTAACATTCGTATGAAATATCTATCATTTCACGAGCCAGTACGTTATCTAAGTTTCCATACATTTGTTATAGAATCTGTGGTGCGCTTATAAAAACGCACCGCGGTCTCTCACAGGTGTATAAATTCAGGCGTTTATTTAAGTCCAGCGATACTCGAATTTTTTGTATTTATTCTTGTAATTACGTTACAAGTAATTTGGTATTTTTTAAACATGTTTGTTGATACATAATTTGATTTATGCTTTTATTTTATTTCATCGGTTCAGCGCTCGAGCGCACCTAAGGAGCATCCGCCATTGATCTTGACATACATACCTATGTACATGTGTTGTATACAAAACAAAACGATGACAGGTCGTAAGCCCTGTAGGTGCCTTGAATTTCTGGTTCTTCTATAATATTCCAAGTCCGTCTTTATTGAGATGTTAAAAATTTTGTCAAAAATATTGTTTAAGTGTTTATAGTTTGGTACGTATTCTTCAATTATGCATACTATCGTCATCGACAGTTGCATCTCATGTGTTACATGCAACTAGTTTGTAAGTAATAAGACAGTGTACCAGCCCCCTAGAAAACGTGTCATTTATGTAGCTCAAGAAAAGAAACAAGAAAAGATAACTCAATGTATATGGGAGTGACAGTTGTCACGTGACTGGCAACTATCACTTCCATACATTGAGTTATTTTTTTTTCTTGAGCTGAATGACACTGATCATAATATTATATTAAATTTATATTGAATGTAGTGGCAATATTTTATTTTTTTAGATTCACGCCTGAATAGTAGCAATGTGTATATCATGCACATGATAGATTATCAAATTGTATGCTTGTCGTGTGAAGACGATTTGTGGGACTATCAAAGTATATCAGTGTTAATCAAATGGCTCTAATCTAAAGGTGTTTGTAAGACCGATAGCGATAGTATGTATAGTTGAAGAATAAGTACCAAAATATAAACCCTTAAATAAAAATTATTTAATATTCTAAGATATAGGTATAGTTTTCTATACAACACTTGTAGGTATGTATGTCAAGATTTTATTTATTTATTTATTTATGATCATGTAAACATATACATTATTTTAGTATAAGATAGTCGCCTCACTAGAATAAATCTGTTCTGAAGCAGCCACCTGTACATTTGTGAAATTATTACATTACAGTAAAAAACAAAAGAATAAGAAAGCTATACACAATAAACATTAGGAATACTTACATAATATTTTAAATTACAAAATACAGTTTTAGAAGTGAAATAGGTACACACAATCTAAACAGACAACAAAAAAAAGTAAATTAAGAAATTATTGTTGCAACATTAGGTACTTTCATTTTGGGTTCTACCCACAACGAGTAGCCACTTGGTACCACGGGCTTTGAATTGAGTTAACCCTTTAAGGTCCGATGGCAGTACTATAAATTCGAGGCGCAGTAAATACAAAAAATCTTTGCCCAAATTTAGTATTCATTTTTGGCACCAAGTAGTTACCCGATGTTTTACCTCTTGTGTTCTTCAAGATGGAGTATTTTTGAGGAGGTTTGTTTTTTAGAAATAGAATTAATATTGATCTGGTATAAAGCTGCCTCACATCCAATACTTTGAATTGCTTAAAAAATTCTTCAGAACAATACCTAAAAGGCTTTTTGTTGATAACTCTTACCGCAATTTTTTGTGATTTAATTAGTGGATCCAGTAATGTACGCGCAGCACCACTCCAGGCACTAATTATTGCATAACTGATAAAACTCTGGCACAGAGCGTAGTACATAATTTTTAATAGTGAAATGTTCATAAAGCTACGTAGAATTTTGAATATATATATATATTTTGAGATAATTGATTTCAGTTGTCCTTTCAATAGTCTCGCAGTAACACTGTAGGGCTGCATTTGTAGAGCAAGTGTGTACTTTAATGAGATTTGGGATGGTGGGGTTCTCTTGTTTGTTGATTGAAAATGCTAAGAATTTAGTTTTTGTGGAGTTAAGAGTTAGTAGATGGTCATCAAGTAGACTCTTGTAGCTGAAATACATTTTTCTGCCCTTTTAAAAGTTTCCGTCCATGTAACACCATTAATAATAATAGCTGTATCATCTGCGTAACTAATTGTGATTTCGTTATCTATATTAGTTTTTAAAATGTTATATATATATATATATATATATATATATATATATATATATATATATATATATATATATATATATATATATATATATATATATATATATATATATATATATATATATATATATATATATATATATATATATATATATATATATATATATATATATATATATATATATATATATATATATATATATATATATATATATATATATATATATATATATATATATATATATATATATATATATATATATATATATATATATATATATATATATATATATATATATATATATATATATATATATATATATGGAGATGATACTCTCCATATATAACAAGTCTAACAAGAGATAAAAAGTGGGGATGTGGTAAACAGTACAATGTACATATTATTACTTCTCTATCATCCATCCTTATCTACTATTGAAATAGTATAGGAAAGTTTTTAGAGATTCGTTTATCAATCATTATGAACTTTGAAACACACGTATCCAGTATTACTGGTTTGAACGTGAAATATTTATTGATATAATAGACAAATAAGCATTGGTTATCGTATACAGGAATGTACTGATCCATAACATCTCCCTCCTTTAGAATGAGATATCCATATCTCATTAAAGATTACATTTTTATTCATTTGTATTACTCAATTAATATATTTTATACAATACAATATTTCATATAATAATTCTAATTAATCATTACTTAACCTAATATACATATTTCATTTAGTTATTATTTATTTATATATATATATTTTTTATTCTTATTTCTTATTACATACACAAAATAATTAAGCAATATTATATTTCAATCTAGCGCTCCTCCTAGTCTTTGGAGCTTCTACTACAATATCTCCTGCAGGCTAAGTCAGTAAAAAAGTCGAGATCCGACAACGTATCGCCGCTCTTCTCGTCATGTTTACGCCAGTGACGACAATTCGTAGTCACTAAGCGCTGTCGAGTTCGTAAATGCACTTATGAGTATTTGTCGCCGTTAGACTGGCTTGCGGTACATTTTTGAATTATCATTTATGGCAATACACAATATTTTCCCCATGATTTGAATAAATGTCAAATTTGTTTACATAAATTTGTTAAATAAATATAATATGGTCATATTTTAAAGCACGAAAGCAAGTTATAATACGATTAAATTAACTTCTTTTGTGTTTATTGAATGTTTTGAGTGTAATTTTAAAAATTATTTTTAATTATATTTCGATCAATTTATCAAGTCGATGACAGCAGCGTGTTATTTTTTTACTAAAAACTACGCCGAATTTTCTTTTGTTAAGTGTTAAAATACATATGTGATAAAGGTGATAAAATAGCTTACAAGAATACTTTCTCAAAATCAAAAATTATTTCAAATCTATACCTACGGAAAACATTTACGGACGCATAGAATCATCATAGAATTATAATGTTATAATCTAAGTACGGACGCATATTTCCATTAAATATATAACCATATAAAACTTTTGTTATGCGGTAATTAGCAATAAATGAATTACGCGGAATATTTAAAGGGTTTGAAGAATCTCTTAAACGGCGTCGTGTAACCCGTTTATTATTATTCTCAAAATAAATATGAAATTCGGCATTGTTCGCGTAAAAAATGACATTTAATTCAACATGGCGGCGTTAGATCTTGTCTCTCGACTCGATGTCGACCCAATCTCGCCGTCAAATAAGTGGGCGAGAACGATTCCACGCATTATCTGCTTAGTGACTACCAAAACTGTCAAAATATCGATTAGTCGATATTTTGACAGTTAATCTCGACATTTATCGGTCGAGATCTACTTACAGACTTAGCCTGCTGATCTTTCCATGTCAGTCAATTCAATTTCGTTATTATATGTACTTTTATTTTTACACATATTAAAAGTGATACAATTTTTAATGGTGGCATATCCACATCCATCATCATTATTTTTCTTATACTTATTCTTAAGATATCTATACAATTTATAAAGTAAATATACAAGTAATAGTTTTAATATACTAAGTACAATATAAGAGAAATAATTATTTGATATAACTCTATTAAACAATGGCACATTATCTTTGTTTAAATTATAATAAATTTCGTCTAATTTGTGACTTGCGATTGTCAAGTCATCTCTATTCAAATTGTTTAACTTAGGGTAAACATATGGTATATTAATTTTATCTATAGTTTTATTTATTCTACAACAATCATCTTGTAGTATATTTAATACTGGAGTTATCATTATTGACAAATTTGACTTGGAATCAATATCTTGTTTGACATTATTTATCGTTGATACACTGCTGTATATCATACAATTTGATTTGAGTTTTACTATTCCAGTGTTCTTTAAGACGATATCAAATGGATTACCACTACTGCACTTGAATGTTACGAGTGTCTCTTTTGGTAGAACATATATCCACTTATTATCATTTATTTTGTGCCAAACTTCATCAATATAATTAAGTACTCTAGTATCACAATGTTTTGGTATGTGATTATAATTATTATTTATGAGTTCTACCTCACAGATACCTCTGCTATGTACTGAATATATAGCACTATCTATTTCACATAATAGTTTATCTTCGATGGTTGGTTTACATTCATTTAGATTTTGAAATACAATATATTGGTTTTTGTTATCAGACAAAGCTAAATATTTAATTGATGGTAAAATGAATACATACAAGTTATCTGGTTTTCTCATAGGAAGTGGTATAATCTCAAACAAATTATAAGTAACAAAGTTACACAATGGATTAGACAACACAAATATTAACCTAGACCCATCTACAGAAAATACTTTCAATTTTACAATTGATAGTAACTTATCAACATACTGTAACGATAATGGCATTGGATAAGTTAATGAATTAGGTAAGTATGGTGTTGATTTAATTAACTCATCTAAAAATTGATTAGGAGTAATAATAAATGGATGTACCATATTATTCCTTGCAAACATAATAGAGTTTATTATTTGTGCATATTCTGACTCTAATTCGGTGGTAATTAACATTAAATTTGCTAAATGGCTTTCTATATCTAGTTTGATTTCGATATCGAAAATATGTTTATTGACTTCTTCAGCAAATATCTTAAATTTAGCAAAATTCTTATTAAATAATTCTTCGTTTATATTCAAATTGTTCATTGTGGAATTGAAGTTTGCAATGGCTGTTTTTACAACTTGAACTTGTTGTTTCAACATGCTATTCAGATTACTTTCATCTTTATTCAACTTATCAATTAATTCGTTATAATATACAGCATCATCTGAATCTAAAGTACCAAAAAGAGTTTTAAATGCTGTCCCAATTATATCTAACCATGCCCTTTTTTGTCTTTTGGGTTTCTTTTGTACCATTTCATTCAGTATTTCTTGTTTTTTATTCAAATCTATAACCATTTGACTTAAAACATCTAGAGTAGGATTACACAAACTTAAATCCTTATACACACCTTGATTACACACGTTTGAAGTTTTCTTATGAACTATACGGATTAAATCTAGCTTATCTCTATATATTTTTAAATCAAAAAATGTTATTAGGTTCCAATTACCTTCATATATGTTAATTTCATGGATGTTGTTATAATATATCCCTGAGGAGGATGATATCTCTTTCCAGGTGACCTCATCGTTACTTGCAGATGCTCTGCACATGAAGAGTGAGATCACTCTGAAAGAAACACTTTCTTTATTCGATTGATATGAACCTTTACTTGTTTTCTTTTAATTTGTAAGGTACAATTAACAGGCAAATTTATTTCTACAATTTTGTAAGGTCCCGTATAATTTTGTGTCAATTTTTTACAACCTCTAGGCTTACTATTCTCGTTTCTTAAATATACTATATCGCCTACCTTATATGTTTCGTTGTTCCCTATCCTTTTATCAAAATTTTCTTTAGATTTACCTTTACTCTCTATTAAATTATTACGAGCTATTGACTGTGACTTGGTTAACTTAAATTTCAAATTAGTTAAGAAGTCGTCATATGTATATTTAAATTCTGGTTCTCTTGTAATAGACGTAGGTAATTCAGGCTTATTACCAAAGATTAGCTCATAAGGACTAAATTTAGTAGATGTATGCGGCGTAGTGTTGTAGGAAAACATTGACATTTCTAACCAATCATCCCAATTAGTTTGGTCTTCCGATATGTAGTGTTTTAAGTAATCAGCTAAGGTCGCGTGCGACCTTTCCAACGCACCGTTCGATTGCGGCCTATACGCAGTAGTTTGGATTTTGTTAATCTTAAACAACTTGGCAACGTCTTTAATCAAGTTAGACGTGAAGTCTGCACCCTGGTCTGTTAAAATCGTATTAGGTATACCGAACCTACAAATGAATTGGGTAACCAAATGTTTAGCAATGGTACATGACTCGTGATTGGGTATTGCATATGCTTGAGAGAATTTAGTCAAATCGTCTTGGATTGTCAAAATATATTTGTTCCCGTTTTCGGTTAAAGGTAGTGGACCGAGGATGTCCATCGCAATTTTTTCGAATGGTTTACTAGACGTGCTAGTGATTTCCATAGGCTGTACGTTCCTCTTTCTAGATATTTTATTTCTTTGGCAAGATTCACATTTCCTAATGTAATCATTGATATCCTTTTTCATACCGTTCCATTTATATTTTAATTTGATTCTACTGTATGTGCGATGAAAACCTGAATGACCCGATGTTGGATTGTCATGATTTTCTTTTAGTATTTTCTTTATTTCATCAGCATCAGGAATTACAATTTTATTATGACATATCAATATTTTAATTTTACTATTCCTAAATACATACTTAATTAACTTTTTAACCTTATTCCATTTGAGATAACTACATCCTAACCTAGGCAATGCAATTAAATCTATATTACTTTCTTCTAAAGTACCTTTGAAATTCACTAAAGATTCAAATAAATTCTTATATGTAGGAGTATCCCAAGAATTCTGTTTTATCACTATATGATAAATACTCTGATTAGAACTAATATTACTGATTAAAATATCACCAACATTAACCGTATCTGTTTTTAAGTTGTCATAGTTACTTATCATATTCTTAATTTCTAATGATAACCCTTCAGAAAATTCCATGTCAGCTGATACACAGTGACCTACACTACCCTTTTGTGATAACAAACTATCATCTATTTCTTCATAATTATATTCTAATGGTTCTAAGTTCGAGATAGTAAAGTTCAAGAAATCATCATAAGTATCTTTATCTGTTAACACTTCCAATACTTGCATCTCTGGTAGCATTATTCTTGACAGACTATCTGCGTTCGAGTTTAACTTTCCTTCTTTATATATTATCTCATATTCGTATTCCTCTAATTTAAGTCTCCAACGGACCAACCGTGATCCAGGATCCTTTACGTTGAATAACCATTTTAGAGGCTTATGATCAGTGATAATATTAAACTTACGACCATAAAGGTAAGGTCTAAAATGCCTAATAGCGAATACTATTGCTAGTAATTCTCTTTCTATTGTCGAATAATTAGTTTCAGCCTTGTTTAACGTTCTTGAGGCGAAAGCGACTGGCAAATCTTTACCAATTTCACCTTGACTCAACACCGCACCGATAGCAAAATTGCTAGCATCCGTCGTTAAATTAAACGGTTTACTAAAATCAGGATATCTTAATATACTATCACCAGTTAATAAACTTTTCAATGATTCGAATGCCATTTGTTGATTCCTTCCCCATTCAAACATACAATCCTTTTTTAACAAAGAAGTTAATGGTTTCGTTATCGCACTGAAATTATTGATAAACTTCCTATAATATCCTACCAAACCCAAGAATGATTTAATGTCTTTTGGAGTTTTCGGTACTGGGTATTCGTTAACGCATTTTATCTTATTAGGATCTGGTTTAACACCTTCTTCTGTAATAAGATGCCCTAAATATGCTACTTCATGCCTAAGAAATTCACATTTATCAGTTTGAAGTCTTAAGTCATGCAATCTAAGTACATTAAACACCTCTTTCATTTTTCTCTGATGATTCTCTAATGTATCCGCATAAATAACAATATCGTCAAGATAAACATAACATTTTATCCCTTGTATACCCGCTAATACGTTATTCATTAATCTCTGAAAGGTACTCGGCGAATTTTTTAACCCCATTGGCATACGCGTATACTCATAATGACCTGTCGGAGTAGAGAATGCCGTTTTTGAACTATCACTTTCCTTCATAGGAATTTGATAAAATCCTGATGCTAAATCTAGCGTCGAGAAATATTTGCTATGTCCCAATTGATCCAGAATATCCGATATATTCGGTAAGGGATAGGCATCACCTACAGTTACATCATTTAATTTCCTATAGTCAGTGACGATTCTCCATTTCTGTTTTCCTGATGCATCCATTTTCTTTGGAACTACCCATAGTGGTGACGACCACGGGGATGTCGATGGTTTTATAATTCCCTGATCTAACATTTTTCGTATTTGTTCATTGACTTCTTCTTTATGTACCTCAGGGTACCTGTTACGAACGTAGGAAACAGACTAAAATAATCTCGGAAAATTTGTTAATATTATGTATGTACACATACTAAAAATGATACCGAAAACGGAGACGACCGTAGCGAGAGCATTTATGAAAATATTTTAAATTAAAAATTATATCGCAAGTCGTCTACGTTTTCGGTTATCAATTAGATCTAAGAATACTTATTTACATTTGTTTTATATTGTACCATGCCCTTTACACATGTCTTATTGTTTGTATTTATTTATTTGATATAAAATTGTATAACTGTGTGTCGTGCTGCAGACTGACAAGTACTGAACTGTGATAGGTATTTGTCAGTAGGTACATGTAGGTACCTACAATCGACGACCACCCACGATTGCGCGGTGTGTGGGCAGACCCCCCGCATACAAAACAATGTGGGTGGGCGCTATTAGGCCGTCAATTAATAAATATAAAAATGAACAATTTTATTGAATAAACAGAGCTTTTTACTTGTCTGACTTGTTTCATTTCTCGATCCTAGACTCTGGTTGTAGGCAAACCCTACGACTGAATACCTGGTTCAGGAAGAAATTGACTTGATAAGGTGAAGTACTGCCTGCCTGGACCCTGGCTTATGCTGGTATACCGGGGCAGTTTCGCTTCCCTTAAACGCCAAGAATCGACAAACCGCTCCTTGAGCGGTCACTGTTGTGAGGTTCGAGTCATTTCTGATACTGCCAAAAGTCTACAAATCGCTCCTTGGGCGATCACTGTAGGGAGATCATTGGTGTACAGGTCAGGCAATAGTGCTCATTGAATACGCTCGGGTACGACAAAAACATTGGTCCGCCAGCGGCCGTGCAAGGGACAACCTATTGTCAATAGAGACGCAGTGCGTCTGCTACATTAACTGGTCCTTCGAGCCGGATCCCTGATCCACACGTCCATCCACCGCCGCTACTGAGATCATTCCAAGATGACTCCTTCACTTCGTTCTGGAAAGGGAGCACCATCAACATCTATGGCAAAACCACCGAGTACTCGGGATTCCGAGGGATCCGTCGCTTCAGATGCCACTGAAGACACCATCAGATATCAACGAAAACTTCTCAGGAAGAAAGACAAGATGTTGTCAGACACTACCAGCGCCCTCGCCGAGACAAGGAAGAGCCTAGAGGAAGCAAAAGAAATGATACGGGCCCTGCAAACCCGTATGAACCCCGTTAGACAAGAAGAGGACGACCCGACACTGCCTGAGGACTACGCATTACCAAATAGGCGTACTCAGGAGTGGGTCGCTGCGCAGCCTTCGCCTTCATCTCAATCAGATGCGATGACGCAGGTGCTAGCGACATTGACGGAGCTTCTCAGAACCCAGTCTATGAACACGAGCGTGAACAACAACCGCGAGTCGGCTGACGCCAAGATTAACTCCTTTTTGGCCAGGCAGACGTCCGCCAGGGACCTGCCTGAGTATTCGGGGAATCCTCTTGAATGGAAAAGGTTCAAGGGTCTCTACGAGCAGTCCACAGCGCTATGTGGCCTGACAGCTGCAGAAAACCTTCTCCGGCTTCAACGTGCATTGAAAGGAGAAGCATTACAGGCCGTTGACTCCATGATGATGGACCCAGCAAACGTTGACCTCATATTGGAAAGTCTAGAAGTTTGCTTCGGCAACCAACAAAAGACCGTGAATGCGCTACTTGATAAGGTGCAGAGGCTACCTTGTCTGTCAGCAGATGCCTCGATGCATGAAATAGCAACTTTCGGGCAGAGTATCAGAAATTTGATTGGTGCAATAGAAGGAATCGGCCCCGAGCACTTGGCGGCACCGAAACTCCTCACAGAACTAGCATATAAGATGCCACATTTCATGAGATGGTCATGGACTCAAGCACAAACACCAGGTACGACAGCCACCATCAAGGACCTTAGCACTTGGCTACTGGACATGGGAAGGCGCGCTTTGGCCGCAGGTACGGCAAACTCGCCCGCGCCTGTCGTACAAACAAACAACAAAGGGCGCCGCGAAAAAGTTAATACAATAACAGAAGATCAACGCGCTCCTGTTATTATATGCCGATTGTGTAAAGCGAATCATAAACTATACGAGTGTAAAAACTATTTAGAAAAAACACTAAATGAAAAGTGGACATTTGTAAAAGGTGCCAAACTGTGTTTCGTGTGTCTAGTGCCGGGACATTCAGTTAGTAATTGTCGGCGACAAAAGTGTGGTGAGGGTGACTGTCGCAGCGCCCACCATAAAACATTACACCGAGACGTTTCGTCGCGAGATACGGCTCAAGTTATGCATAATGTGTGCGACATGAACAATGACGTATTATTGAAAATAATACCAGTGAATATTAGTGGCCCAAATGGACAGAAAAAAGTGCATGCATTGCTCAACGAGGGTTCAACGGTTACCCTGATTGATGCGAGCGTCGCGACGGCGGTCGGCGCCTTTGGACCGACGCGCACACTACGCATACACGGCGCGAACAACATGTGTTCCTCTGAACCGAATTCACGCCGAGTGAAAATAAAAATATGTGGTGAAAAACGCGGCACCGAATATACGATTTCGGCAAACACAGTGGCGCGTTTAGACTTACCCGAGCTCACCGTGTCACAACGAGGTGACGAAAATGTCGTGCAACCATTGGTATTGATCGGGCAAGACAACGCCCATTTGATTGTGTCTAGAGAAGTGCGCGAGCGAAGTGACCATCGACTCTTATCAAAAACCGCCTTAGGGTGGACAGTGCATGGTGGTCCCCACCCAAACATTAATATATCTCTAGTGATGCGCGCGCAACCATTAAATACAGACAATCAAAGACTAGAGGAATTGATGAAATATCATTTCTCTCTTGAATCAATCGGTGTGAGTTTGTTACCACGAGTGTCCGCCGAAAACCATCGTGCAACAGCCATCATGAATACCACGACCAACCCTCTTTCCGGTCAATGGGAGACCGGATTAATTTGGAAAGAAGATAATATGCATCTTCCTGACAATCGTCACTGTGCAGTGAATAGATTGATGTCACTCGAACGCAAGCTCGCTCGAGATACAGTAATGACGAAAGCCTACACCGAAAAAATAAAAGACTTGGTGAACAAGGGTTACGCCCGTCAACTCACTAACGAAGAGGCGGCACAGCCTGCCCCTAGAAAATGGTACTTGCCGCATTTTGCAGTCACCAACCCCCATAAATCGGGAAAAATCAGAGTCGTCTTCGACGCCGCCTGCAAATGCAATGGAACGTCTCTGAACGACGCACTATTGCCTGGGCCGGATCTACTCACCTCCTTGTTGGGCAATATACTGAGGTTCAGGGAAGGTCGCGTGGCGATCGCGGCGGACATCAAAGAAATGTTTCTGAGGATTCGCATAAAGGAAGAAGATCAGAAATCACAATTGTTCCTGTGGAGGGATAAACCCGATGACATCATAAAAACATATATGTTAACCGCAATGATGTTTGGCGCCAAATGCTCACCGAGTTCGGCACAATTCGTGAAAAATGCAATCGCGGAAACAAGTGAAAATATAGTGGTGACTAAGACAATAAAAGATAATTTCTACATGGATGATTACTTGGACTCAGTCCACGATGAGAGAGAGGCCATCACAAAAATAAAAAATATTCGGCACGTGCTCTCAGAGGGAGGGTTTGAACTAGTCAATTGGGCTAGTAATAAGCCAAGAGTATTGAAATGTGTCCCCGATAATGAACGGGCGACCAATGGACGAGCCATCCAAGTAATAGACAGCCACATAGAGTGTGTGTTAGGGGTATTATGGGATACCACCACTGACAACTTTATATTTTCGTTCGACTCCCTCAAGAAACAGACCGATGTGTGGCCCACAAAGAGACGTCTTCTTAGTGAGGCAATGAAAATATTTGATCCTGCGGGTTTTGTCTCTTGCTTGACGATAAGACCAAAAATAATATTACAAGAAGTTTGGCGCTCAACAGTGGGCTGGGACGACAAGATCGAAGCCTCACACGCCGAGAAATGGCAAGAATGGATACGATCGGTAGAGGGCATAGAATGTCAAATACCAAGGTGCTGTACCTACCACAAAACAAGCAATTTAGAGCTACATGTATTTTGCGACGCCTCCGAACAAGCGTGCTGCACTGTGGCTTACCTAGTCGAGTCAGTAGAACAAGACAGACGAATCACATTCATGGCAGGAAAATGCAAAGTAGCGCCACTTCGCCCGATGTCGATTCCAAGACTTGAGTTACAAGCGGCACTAATGGGGGCCCGCCTGGCGGCCACCATTACAAAGGAATGCCGAAGAACAATACATCGGACGGTCATGTGGACCGATTCGACAACAGTACTATGCTGGATAAGAACAGATCCTAGGAAATACACAACATTCGTAGCCAACCGCTTGGGCGAGATCGACGAATTAACATCAAAAAGCAACTGGAAGTGGATACCTACAGCCAACAACCCAGCTGATATTGGCACAAGGAATGTCGAGACGCCTGACATGACAACGAATGGTTTATGGTACGCAGGACCAACATTTCTAAAAGAAACTGAAAGGCATTGGCCTAAAGAAAGAACCCGACATATTTCAGAGACCGATGATCTTGAAATACGCACTCAGTATGTCAATTTTGCAGTACAAAGTGACATGGAGAGACTGTTTGAATGGGAACGTTTCTCATCGTGGGTTCGCCTGCTGCGAGCCATGGCATGGGTACAAAGGTTCACCAAAACATCAGAGTGACCTAGTCAGTGGACCACTCAGGGCAAATGAGCTGGAAAATGCTGAAGAAAAATTAGTAAAAAGGGTCCAGTATGAAATGTTTCCTCAAGAAATTGCGAGTTTGAAAAACAGGTGTGTCATACCCCGAGATAGCCATCTTCTCACCCTGGCACCGACCCTTGACGACAAGGGGGTCCTTCGAATGAAAACTAGACTCCAAGCACTGGGGAACTCAGTGGGTGGAGTGGTATCTCCCGTTATTTTAGATGGAGCACATCATTATACTCGTCTCCTGATTAGATACCACCACAGCCGAAACGGGCACCACCACGGAGTCGAAAGGACGGTGGCAGAATTGAGGACAAACTTCGCTATAACAAGGCTGAGAACAACAGTCAGGAAAGTGATACACGAATGTTTTACGTGTAAGCAAAGAAAAGCAAAGCCAAAAGCACCCCTGATGGGGCAACTACCAATCGGAAGATTAGCACACGGGCTCAGACCATTTACACACTGTGGTGTAGATTTATTCGGCTCAATGCTAGTGACAATAGGCAGACGCCGTGAAAAAAGATACTGCGCACTATTCACCTGTATGACAACCCGAGCCGTCCATCTGGAGTTGGTATCATCTTTAACCAGCGACGCGACCATCATGGCGATAAGACGAATGACAGCACGAAGAGGTCAACCAAAGTGCATGTATTCCGACAACGGCACCAATTTTAGGGGTGCCGACAAGGAAATGGTTGAAGCTCTCAAAATCATAGTTAAAGATGAACGGGTGCTGAACTTCGTGGCAGAGAAGAATATGGAATGGCATTTCAACCCACCATCTGCACCCCACATGGGGGGAGCATGGGAACGTCTGGTACGTTCAGTAAAAACAGCACTCAGCGCCATCCTCAAGGAACGAACGCCCCGAGAAGAAACACTGTTGACAGCACTAGCAGAAGCAGAATACACGGTCAACAGTCGGCCACTTACACACGTCACGACGAACCCCGAAGACGAAGAACCGCTTACGCCAAATCATTTTCTGCTTGGGTCAGCAGGAGAGCGACCACGACTGGTTTGGCACGATCCAAACCAAAACGAAGTTTGCCTTCGCAAACAGTGGAGAGTCGCTCAACACATGGCCGACATGTTCTGGCGGCGATGGTTAAAAGAATACCTACCCACCCTTGCCCAGAGGAGAAAATGGAAAGAGGAAGTCACACCTTTGAAAATAGGGGACCTCGTAGTCATCATGGACGGAACCCAACCCCGCAACCATTGGCCAAAGGGACGGATCATCGAAGTTATAACAGCGGAAGACGGACAAGTCAGGACAGTCAGGGTACAAACTGCAACCGGAGTTTATACGAAACCCGCAGTGAAAGTGGCAAGCTTCCTAACGTCCGTGTGATAAAGTGTTTCACCCCTAGAGTAAAACACTGGGGGGAGTGTTACGAACGTAGGAAACAGACTAAAATAATCTCGGAAAATTTGTTAATATTATGTATGTACACATACTAAAAATGATACCGAAAACGGAGACGACCGTAGCGAGAGCATTTATGAAAATATTTTAAATTAAAAATTATATCGCAAGTCGTCCACGTTTTCGGTTATCAATTAGATCTAAGAATACTTATTTACATTTGTTTTATATTGTACCATGCCCTTTACACATGTCTTATTGTTTGTATTTATTTATTTGATATAAAATTGTATAACTGTGTGTCGTGCTGCAGACTGACAAGTACTGAACTGTGATAGGTATTTGTCAGTAGGTACATGTAGGTACCTACAATCGACGACCACCCACGATTGCGCGGTGTGTGGGCAGACCCCCCGCATACAAAACAATGTGGGTGGGCGCTATTAGGCCGTCAATTAATAAATATAATAATGAACAATTTTATTGAATAAACAGAGCTTTTTACTTGTCTGACTTGTTTCATTTCTCGATCCTAGACTCTGGTTGTAGGCAAACCCTACGACTGAATACCTGGTTCAGGAAGAAATTGACTTGATAAGGTGAAGTACTGCCTGCCTGGACCCTGGCTTATGCTGGTATACCGGGGCAGTTTCGCTTCCCTTAAACGCCAAGAATCGACAAACCGCTCCTTGAGCGGTCACTGTTGTGAGGTTCGAGTCATTTCTGATACTGCCAAAAGTCTACAAATCGCTCCTTGGGCGATCACTGTAGGGAGATCATTGGTGTACAGGTCAGGCAATAGTGCTCATTGAATACGCTCGGGTACGACAAAAACATTGGTCCGCCAGCGGCCGTGCAAGGGACAACCTATTGTCAATAGAGACGCAGTGCGTCTGCTACAGTACCTATATGATCTAGTAAATATGGGTTTACTATCACCTGTATCAATAGTATGACACGCTGCTTTTGTTTGTGTTAACTTATCACCGTCCAAATGAAAAATATCATTATATTCAATACATAATTTTAACAACGATTCCTTTTCTTCCATATTTAAATGATCAACACGTATATTAGATTTCAATTTTTCAATTCTATTTAATAAATCAGAATTAGTTTCTACATTCACCTTGAATATCCTTTTTAACCTTTTATCAATAAGCTTACGTTCTTTTGATTCCATACATAAATCACTAATTTGAAATGATCTACTTTCATCAAATTCTTCTAATACTAGATTACAACTTTTAATAGTTACTGGCTTATCTAGTGTATTCAATACCGTTACAAATGCTTGACCTTTATCATCAACTTTACTTATACTTCTGCTTAAGTACACACCATCATAAATTTCTTTATCAGGAATTATACCTATTCCTATTTTTGAATTAATCACATTTACCGCTATAACTGTTTCTGTACGAGGTTGAACCACCACTTGAACAAAATTGTTAATCCCATTAGACTTAAAATGTAGAGGAACCCGAAGGTTATTTAACCACAATTGATTATTCTCGTAATCAACCTTTGCGTTATTACCTCTCAAAAAATCTGATCCTAACAATCCATCAAGAGGCACATCTGTCCCTTTTGGTAACAAATGCATTTTTTGAACAATACTGTTCCCTTTGACATTTAACGTCAAATTAACACTACCACGTGTTTCACTTATTCTTCCTGTATTTATACCTCGTAATTTAATTTTCTCCTGACTATTCATAACAGTCTTACCATGTATTACCGATGGCTTTACCAAACTAATATCTGCGGCGCTATCTATTAACAAATTTAAATATCCATCATTTTTTATACTTTCCTTTACCGGAATTTTAATATATGCCGTAACTTCATTTAATTTTAAAATTCTTTCAACATTACTACAATTATATTTATGCTTATTTATACTAATTGTTCCGTCAATTTCATTAAGATCCTTAAATATACTATTACCCGGTTTATTTAAATTTAAACTTCTGCCGTTAACTCTTCGACCAATTCCACCATGGCAGATGATGGGAGGTCTCTCTCGTTTAAATCTTTTTTCTTATTTTTAAATCCATTATAATCATTATTCTTATTTTTATAATTATGATTTTTGTACCCATTGTTTCGATCGTTATTATTATTTCCTTTCTGCAATTGATTTTTATATTTAAAACAATTCTTTTTAATGTGACCTGGGATTCCACAAAAATAGCATGTTATTTTGTTATCCTCGCGAGTGTTAAAAATACGTACGTTTGTCCTTTGGTTGTTTTTGAAACATTCGTATGTTTCATGCCCTGCTTTTTTGCAATTATTACAAAATTTTTTATTTGGTATAATTTTGTGAAATGTATTTTGTGGTATTTGATACTTCTCCTCCGTAATAGCAAAATGAGAAGCTTCCTCAAATGTCTTTGGATCTTTAGATCGTAACAAAAGACCATACTGAGGGAGAACTCCCGTAATGAACGAATGCAATGCAATATCTTTAATTAACGCAAATTTTCCAACCAACTCATTTGGATTTAACGTTTCACGTTTAGCCGCTCTAGATAAATCGCTATAACACTTATCTATTCGCTGCGTAAATTCGACTATGCTTTCGTATTTTCTCTGTTTACATTCTTTAATTTCAGAAAATAATTGTATGAACGTTTTTGTTCTAGAGAAGTTTTCTAATAAAAAGTCTTTACATTCATCCCAGTTAGTTATTTGACGACACGAGAGAATAGCATCAGCCTTCCCTGTAATTTTTGTTAATATGTATCTAAATATGATATGCTTTTGTGATTGGTTTGCTAACCCGATAGCGTAGTCGCAATCTTTAACAAATTTACCTAATTCTTCAACCTTTCCATCAAACGATGTTATAAAGCTGGTAAGAAAATTTAAATGTACAACTGTTTCATGACTAACTGTTTCACTTTTTACTGAACTACCTGCCATTGCTATATCTGAATTTGTCTTTGCCATTTTCAACAATTTTATAATATTACAGATAAATGCAAAATAATATTCAATTCAAAAATAAAATAAAATACTTAGTACTACAGATACAACAAATTAAATGCAAAATGATATTCAATTCAAAAATAAAAAAAATAAATAAATAAAATAGTACTATAGATACAACAAATTAAATGCAAAATGATATTCAATTCAAAAATAAAAATAAAATAGTACTATAGATACAACAAATTAAATTTAAAATAATATTCAATTCTAAAAATAAAATTAAAATAGTACTATAGATACAATAAATTAAATGCTTACATAATCAACATCTTATCCATGTTGCTGTCTTTCTTGATAACCACAGCAGATGAGACGACACCAACCCAAGCAGTAGATTACCCGTTGTCTTCCTGATCTAGAATTGCCAACCTACGCACACAGCGGAGCCGTATGTAACCCGTATCAGTTGTCTAGAAGTACCAGCTTACGCACACAGCGGAGCTGTATGTGACCCGTAGCTATTGTCTTCTTGATCCTCTTCTCAGAAAATTGACCAACGTAGTGAAATTACCCGTTGTCCTTGTCCAGTTGTTCTCTTGAACCTTGCTGAAGATGAACACGTCACTGTTTTGACGTTTTTCTTGTTCACTTCCTCTCTGGAGTAAAGAACACGCTTGAGGGCTGCTTTTTCCTGGATTTATAAAAAATCCTTACCTTCTGACACCAATTTTATGTTATGGGTCGTGTCAGGTGGTTAAAGGAAAGCCCTTAGCATTCTTATTATTTTATTTTTCTTGAACAGATTATTTCTTATTGTAGGTAATATAATTAGTTGTACTAGCGTAATTACTTAATTAATACAGACTTTTAATAATATATATGTATAGATAATATAGATCTTAATGAATTGACGGACACCGAACAATGTATAGCACTAGCTATCTCTTAAATTAGTCGTAGTATAATGATCAATGTATGGAGATGATACTCTCCATATATAACAAGTCTAACAAGAGATAAAAAGTGGGGATGTGGTAAACAGTACAATGTACATATTATTACTTCTCTATCATCCATCCTTATCTACTATTGAAATAGTATAGGAAAGTTTTTAGAGATTCGTTTATCAATCATTATGAACTTTGAAACACACGTATCCAGTATTACTGGTTTGAACGTGAAATATTTATTGATATAATAGACAAATAAGCATTGGTTATCGTATACAGGAATGTACTGATCCATAACAAATGAATAAAAATAATATATGTACACTCTAGTGTGAATGAATAAATATGATATGTATAGGTATGTATATATGTAGGTATGTAAAATGAATAAATATAATATGTATAGGTATGTATATGGGTGTTGTGTCAAATTTTTGAAACAATAAAATATAATATCGATAAATAAAATAAATATAATATGTATAGGTATGAATATGGGTGTTGTGAAATTAAAATATATAATATGTATGTATGTAATGAAAGTATATAATATGTGTTTGTGTAATGAAAATATATAATATGTATTTGTGTAATAAAAATAAATAATATGTAGGTATTTGTGTGATGAAAATATAAAATATATGATAGGTAGGTATGAATTGAGAGTTATAGCAGAAACTAATGAGAATATAAGAATTTAGAGAATAACAAAAAAAACAATGCAAAACTATTGAAAATTAAGTATATGGATTTAAAAAAAAATGCAAATCAAGGCTCGGAATCGAACTTTGCCTAGAAGTTTTGTAAATACTTAGAGAATTTATATTTGAAATTTAACAATTTGAAAATAAAATATTGAAAATATCGAACCAATCTTCTCAAGAAGTGTGTGTGTCTTCAGCGGCTACTTGACTAACAATGGGTGGTCCCGTGCTTCCGCAGATTACACGTGATGTGTGAGTGGTTTGAACGCTTTGTTGGTTAGAAACAGTCAAATTTTAATACAATGTTCACGTGATGTTTGGATGATCAAATTTTGAAACAAAGTTGATATTCTGTGTGTGTGTATAAATGAATAAAAATAATATATGTACACTCTAGTGTGAATGAATAAATATGATATGTATAGGTATGTATATATGTAGGTATGTAAAATGAATAAATATAATATGTATAGGTATGTATATGGGTGTTGTGTCAAATTTTTGAAACAATAAAATATAATATCGATAAATAAAATAAATATAATATGTATAGGTATGAATATGGGTGTTGTGAAATTAAAATATATAATATGTGTTTGTGTAATGAAAATATATAATATGTATTTGTGAGTGGTTTGAACGCTTTGTTGGTTAGAAACAGTCAAATTTTAATACAATGTTCACGTGATGTTAGGATGATCAAATTTTTGAAACAAAGTTGATATTCTGTGTGTGTGTATAAATGAATAAAAATAATATATGTACACTTTAGTGTGAATGAATAAATATGATATGTATAGGTATGAATATATATGCATAGGTTAGGTTAGGTTAGGTTAGGTTAGGTTAGGTTAGGTTAGGTTAGGTTAGGTTAGGTTAGGTTAGGTTAGGTTAGGTTAGGTTAGGTTAGGTTAGGTTAGGTTAGGTTAGGTTAGGTTAGGTTAGGTTAGGTTAGGTTAGGTTAGGTTAGGTTAGGTTAGGTTAGGTTAGGTTAGGTTAGGTTAGGTTAGGTTAGGTTAGGTTAGGTTAGGTTAGGTTAGGTTAGGTTAGGTTAGGTTAGGTTAGGTTAGGTTAGGTTAGGTTAGGTTAGGTTAGGTTAGGTTAGGTTAGGTTAGGTTAGGTTAGGTTAGGTTAGGTTAGGTTAGGTTAGGTTAGGTTAGGTTAGGTTAGGTTAGGTTAGGTTAGGTTAGGTTAGGTTAGGTTAGGTTAGGTTAGGTTAGGTTAGGTTAGGTTAGGTTAGGTTAGGTTAGGTTAGGTTAGGTTAGGTTAGGTTAGGTTAGGTTAGGTTAGGTTAGGTTAGGTTAGGTTAGGTTAGGTTAGGTTAGGTTAGGTTAGGTTAGGTTAGGTTAGGTTAGGTTAGGTTAGGTTAGGTTAGGTTAGGTTAGGTTAGGTTAGGTTAGGTTAGGTTAGGTTAGGTTAGGTTAGGTTAGGTTAGGTTAGGTTAGGTTAGGTTAGGTTAGGTTAGGTTAGGTTAGGTTAGGTTAGGTTAGGTTAGGTTAGGTTAGGTTAGGTTAGGTTAGGTTAGGTTAGGTTAGGTTAGGTTAGGTTAGGTTAGGTTAGGTTAGGTTAGGTTAGGTTAGGTTAGGTTAGGTTAGGTTAGGTTAGGTTAGGTTAGGTTAGGTTAGGTTAGGTTAGGTTAGGTTAGGTTAGGTTAGGTTAGGTTAGGTTAGGTTAGGTTAGGTTAGGTTAGGTTAGGTTAGGTTAGGTTAGGTTAGGTTAGGTTAGGTTAGGTTAGGTTAGGTTAGGTTAGGTTAGGTTAGGTTAGGTTAGGTTAGGTTAGGTTAGGTTAGGTTAGGTTAGGTTAGGTTAGGTTAGGTTAGGTTAGGTTAGGTTAGGTTAGGTTAGGTTAGGTTAGGTTAGGTTAGGTTAGGTTAGGTTAGGTTAGGTTAGGTTAGGTTAGGTTTTTTTTTTTTTTTTGGATTGTTAGTCTGTTATTGTCTCCCTTGCTTATAACAATACAAGGTTGTGTTCATATTTAATTTTGTTGAGAGTCTTAGTAGTTATTTGTATTGTGTTTATTGTGTTTGTGTTGGGATGGGAGGGATGACGGCTGCGGCCTTATTTGGGACCTTCTCCGCATTTGCGTTACTGACAAGGGAACCACAGAAAACCTTGTCGGAGAAGCTGACCTTTCTAGGTCTTCCGTGATGTTATGGTACTGACATCCGGCATTTTTGTGTGTTGTGTGTGGGTATGTTTATTGTGTATTGCGTGATTAAGTTTGTGAATATTTGTGAGTGTATGTGCTGCTGTTGTTTTTTTTTGTTGTGGTGTATTGTTTTTAGACATGTGCTGTGTTTGGGAATTCAAATTGTTATAGGTATGAAATAAAAGAGTATGTTTTATTTAATTTATTTAATTTGGCTGCCTTCTGGAAAGTAAATTGATTAAAGAAAAATAAAATTGATTAAAGAAAGATAAATAAAATAGAATAGGAAATAAATTGTTGTAAAGGAGTAAGTGTTGTCTGATATCATTTATTTAGTTTGGCCACCTTCTGTGCCACTAATTCCAAAAATTCAATGTATTGTGGATTGTTTATTGCTTCTGTTCTATTTTGGAAGTTTATGTTTTTTCTTTGAAGAAGCATTTGGATGCTCCATCGCTCTCTCTGGAACATCGGACAATTTTCGATTATATGGTCTATGGACTGTTCGCTGGTGTCATCGCATTGGCATAGGGCGTCATCTACTTTTTTGAAGCGATGTAGGTATGATTTGTTCGCTCCGTGCCCTGTGAGCATCTGTGTGAGGAAATATGAGATTTTGTTGTATTTCCTGAATGCATGTGCTTGTTGTAAGTTGTTAAAGAATGTCTTAGTGACTTTGCCAGTTTGCGATTCAGCATATCTCTGTTCCCATTTGCTCAGGAGGTGTTGTCTTATAAGCCTTTTTGCGTGACTTAGCGGAAATTTATCATATATTTTAACAGTCTTTGTTTTTGTTGCTGCATCTTTTGCAAGTTGGTCAGCTCGTTCGTTGCCCGGTATTCCAGAGTGTCCTTTAATCCAAGCAAATGTGCACGTTGTGCCGTTTTGTTTCAAGCTTTTGCAGGTGTTTTGTATGGAAAAGACAAGCCGGTTAGTCGGGGCTCCGTTTTCGAGCGCTTTTATTGCACTTTTGCAATCCGATAAAAGTTTAACCTGCGAGTGCTTTTGTCTTTGTTTCGTTAGCCATTCTAGCGATTCTCTGATGGCTACGAGCTCGGCCTGAAAGACGGTGCAATGGTCTGCCATGGGAAGTTTTTTGGTGGCTATCTCTTTATTATCATGGTCAAAGGTAACAAAAGCTGCTCCAACTTTCCCTTCCGTTTTGCTACCATCTGTATAGATGTATAGGGTATCGGCGTCAGTTGTCGAAGACTGCTCGATATTGCCGAGGTATTCGGTTTTCACCCCTATTTGTTCGGTTGGGTGCGGGAGTTCTTTAATCTTTACCTTGTTCTGGAGCCTTACGTCCGAAGGGAGTAGCTCTTGGATGGTACCTTTTATTTTGGTGTCGTATATTAGTGATAGCTCTTCCACCTTCAAGTCCAGTGGCATGACTCCTGCTATTGCTTGGACGGACGTGAGCGACGTTGTTCTGTATGCCTTGCATATTCTCAGTGCGACCGCCCGTTGGACGATGTTGAGCTTCTTGCGGATGTTTTGCCTTTTCGCAGCGTCCGCCCAGACGCTGGACGCATAGGTCACTACTGGCTCTGTTATTCCATGGTATATGGTTTTAATAGCTTCAGGGGGCAGTCCCCATGTCGCTTTTGCCATGGTCGTTAATTTATTAGTGATGCCAGTAGCTTTTTTACAAATCGTGTCCACGTGTTTGCTCCAGTTTAACTTGTGATCAATAGTGACCCCTAGTACTTTGGCGTCTTCAGAGAGGGGGAGTGGCTGGCCATTCATAATAATCTTTGGTTCTCTCACTCTCCTCTTAGTCATGAAGAGCACCTTTGTTTTTGCCTCTGAAAATGAAAGCTTTACTTTTGTTCCCCATTGGGAGACCGTATCGAGAGTTACGTTGGCGATCGTTTCCAGAGTTGGAGTGTCAGCTGCTTCAATAATGAGGAAGACATCATCCGCGAAGGCTTGGATGTGTACGTTGGGATGGAAAGGCAGTTGAAGGAGTTGGTCTAGGATTATGTTCCAGAACATAGGTCCGCAGGCCGATCCTTGAATGCAACCTTTGTTGCTCTCTTTCCATACTTTTACGCCTGCGTAGACGGTCTCGACAGTTCGATCACTCAGGTAGTTCTTTATGAGTGCGAAAGTATTGCGGGGGCAGCTCTTATCGGCCAGCTGGCTGAGCAGGAACGGCCACCACGCATTGTCGAACGCCCCTTGGATATCTAAGGAGATAGCTAGCACTACGTTTCCTTTTCTTTGGGCGGTCTTGATCCTTCTGACCGTGTCGTAGAGAGCGTCTTCAGTGCTCGTTTGGGGCGTGAAACCAAACTGTCGTAAGCTGAGTCTTTCCTCACTTATGAGTCTCCATTGTGTACGGGATGCGATCAGTTTCTCGAGTGTCTTTCCAAGAACGGATATCAATCCGATCGGACGGTATGACGATATGTCCTCGTAGTCATCTTTACCCGGTTTGGGGATGATTTTGATTCGGGCAATTTTCCACGCTCTCGGGAAACATCCGAGTCTGAGGCAAGCATTGTAAATGGCTGTCAACTCTTTCGGGATCGCTTCGAAGGCTTGTAGACATATGTCAGAGGTGAAGTGGTCACTTCCTGGGGCTTTGGATGGATTCATGGACACGATTATTTTTTTGACCTCTTCCTGCGTAAAGGGCTGTTCGTCTTCGAGGGAAGGCGTGGAGCGTGAGTTAATTCGAATGTTGGTCTGCTCGGTCGTCTCGTTGTTCGTGTCATCATCCGGAAAGAATTTCTCGAGGAAGGCTTCCGCAGATTCTCGCGCCGTGTTTGTGAATCCTTTTGCAGTTTTGACAGTCTCGGGTGGTTTGCGACTGTAGGGTTTCAAGATTCGTTGGACGCAGCTCCAGACGGTTTCGTTTTCTTGGATTTGACAGTATTCTTTCCAACTTTTGGTTCTTGCGACCTGGATGGCCTCTTTGAACTCCTGTTTGGCTCTAATGTATTCTGGAAGCGTAATTTGGGTTCTCCTCGCGATGGCTGAGTTTTTGAGTCTTCTTTTAGAGGCTATGGCCTTCTTCTTTAACGACTCTAGCTCAGAGTTCCACCACGGGCACTTCTTTCGCTTAGCAGGCCTGATGGGTGGTATCGCTGCTCTGCAGGATTCGTGGATACCATCCGTGATGGATTGAATCTGTCTTTCCAGTATCACAGTTTGGTCGTTTTCAGAAATTCTTTCCTCGTTGATCTGTTTACTTTCCACGTGAGCTATTAGTTTCTTTTGGAACTTCGTCCAGTTAGCTTTGGCTGTTTTATACAAAAACGTGGAGTCTTCTATCGAACCAGGCGTTGTTTGTCTCTCAATGTCAAATGTAATTGCGTTATGATCGGAGAGTGGAGCTATTTCCCTGTCAACTTTCCAATGACTGATTTTGCTGAGTAGGTTTTGCGTACAAACTGTAACGTCAATTACGCTCGATATATCGATGTTATTGCGCGTAATTTCGAACGTTGGTGTATTGCCTTCGTTTAAGACGTGGAGTTGATGTTGAGATAAGAAGTCTATGACTTCTTCTCCTCTTTTGTCAGTTCGCGCGCTGCCCCACCAGATGCTTTTAGCATTTGCATCAGCACCAAAAAGGACGGTATGCTTTTTGTCCGAATTCATAATTTTATCGACGCAGGAAACGTTCCTTTCAACGCTTTCTCCTGGTTCGCAGTATACAGATCCAACGACCAACTTAATTCCGCCGAGTGTCATCTCCACAAACACGCACGCGTGATCGGAAAACTGTTGTAACATAATGCTGTCATTCGCGGTCCCTTTGGCCACTAGGATTGCCGCCTTGACCACATGGTCTTTTTGCGGTTTCTGGAAGGTCAGTCCATCAAAGATCTTCTTGTTGACCTTTCCTTTATTCCCAGTGTAGGGTTCTTGTAGAAGAGCAACATCATAGCCTTCCTCGGAAAACTTATCAATGAAGCTCAACGTTGCCGCTTCGCACCTCTGGAGATTGACTTGAGCCATTTTGATGGAGGGGCCCTTAGCAAAGGTATTCGACCATGTCCCTGTACCGTTTTAGATACCTTCTGTATATTGGGCACTCTTTGGTTTGGTCTTTGTGCCGAGTCGGTTGTTTTTCCTTGTATTTTTTATTGCTCTCCAAGCAATGTGCACATTCCGACTGTTTACCTTTGCATTCATTAGGTGGGTGACTTTGGCAGCACAGTCTGCACGTTTCCTCCGGTGCATTGCACTTTGCTGCATAGTGGCCGTACCTCTGACATTTCCTGCATGTCAGGGACCCAATATGTTCGTCGACCTTCACCTTAAGGAACCCGATGTTGACAGATTCCGCTCTCAAAAGCTCATCGAATAGCTGAGGAAATGTTGAAATTACCACCTTTTTAAGCAAGTTATTTCTCCTAAATCTTGCCATGTACACAATTTTTGTGTCCTTAACGAGACCCTCTTTGTATTTATTTGAGATCGAGGGATTCTGTTTCCACAGTCCCTCGAGTATCTCCTCCTCTGTCAGGTGCTCTTCGACACCGATAAGGACTATTCTGGGTCTCAATTTGGGTTTTTCGATTGTGGTTATATTTTCTTGGCTGGCTAAGATTTTACGGAGTTTTTCGATATGCTCAGCTGTGTCGCACTGAACAGCGACCTGATTTCCGGTCTTTTTCCATATTCTGCTCACTCGCAGTCCCGATTTAATAGGGTTTACCTCTTTCTTAATTTGTTTGAGAATTTCTTCAGAGGCCATCGGTTTTTTGCCTGTAACCACTATTGTTTGGGCGCGAGGAATGGTTTTTGCTGCTTGGCGAGATGTTGAGGGAGAAGGTGGTGATGATCGTGGTGTTGGAGTAGGCAGGGCGGGCCAATCGTGCGCTTTTAAGGCGAAAGCATTTGTGTGCCTTATTTCTTGTTCCAACAGTTTTTGTGTGTTGGAAAGGCGCTCTTTATGTAGGTCTTCTTTACTCGAAAGGACCCGCTCGGCAAGTTCCTCTGCGCATACCGATATTGAGTTGAGGCTATCCTTAATCTCCTTTTTGATTTGTTTGTGGATATTGCCACTCCTATCAAGAGCTGTGAGAGCGGTGGTGATGAATGCCAAAATTGGTCTTAAAAGGCTTTTGCAAGCCCTGGGTGTCTCTTCAGAGGTGCTTGGGGTTTGTGATTGGGTGGCGGCGGCTGGTGATTTTGACATGGTAAAGTTGAAACAAATCAGGTAGAAACTGAAAACAGAAAACTGAAACAGGGGTGAAGAATGGCCTTGACAGAAAAAAAAAAAAAAAAAAAAAAAAAAAAAAAAAAAAAAAAAAAAAAAAAAAAAAAAAAAAAAAAAAAAAAGAAGGGCCGGCGCGCAGCGTCAAATTTTTGAAACAATAAAATATAATATCGATAAATAAAATAAATATAATATGTATAGGTATGATATGGGTGTTGTGAAATTAAAATATATAATATGTATGTATGTAATGAAAGTATATAATATGTGTTTGTGTAATGAAAATATATAATATGTATTTGTGTAATTAAAATAAATAATATGTAGGTATTTGTGTGATGAAAATATAAAATATATGATAGGTAGCTATGAATTGAGAGTTATAGCAGAAACTAATGAGAATATAAGAATTAAGAAAATTATGTATATGGATTTAAAAATAAATGCAAATCAAGGCTCGGAATCGAACTTTGCCTAGAAGTTTTGTAAATACTTAGAGAATTTATACCTATTTGAAATTTAACAATTTGAAAATATAATATTTAAAATATCGAACCAATCTTCTCAAGAAGTGTGTGTGTCTTCAGCGGCTACTTGACTAACAATGGGTGGTCCCGTGCTTCCGCAGATTACACGTGATGTGTGAGTGGTTTGAACGCTTTGTTGGTTAGAAACAGTCAAATTTTAATACAATGTTCACGTGATGTTTGGATGATCAAATTTGAAACAAAGTTGATATTCTATGTGTGTGTATAAATTAATAAAAATTATATATGTGCACTCTAGTGTGAATGAATAAATATGATATGTATAGGTATGTATATATGTAGGTATGTAAAATGAATAAATATAATATGTATAGGTATGTATATGGGTGTTGTGAAATTAAAATATATAATATGTATGTATGTAATGGAAGTATATAATATGTGTTTGTGTAATGAAAATATATAATATGTATTTGTGAGTGGTTTGAACGCTTTGTTGGTTAGAAACAGTCAAATTTTAATACAATGTTCACGTGATGTTTGGATGATCAAATTTGAAACAAAGTTGATATTCTATGTGTGTGTATAAATTAATAAAAATTATATATGTGCACTCTAGTGTGAATGAATAAATATGATATGTATAGGTATGTATATATGTAGGTATGTAAAATGAATAAATATAATATGTATAGGTATGTATATGGGTGTTGTGAAATTAAAATATATAATATGTATGTATGTAATGGAAGTATATAATATGTGTTTGTGTAATGAAAATATATAATATGTATTTGTGAGTGGTTTGAACGCTTTGTTGGTTAGAAACAGTCAAATTTTAATACAATGTTCACGTGATGTTTGGATGATCAAATTTGAAACAAAGTTGATATTCTATGTGTGTGTATAAATTAATAAAAATTATATATGTGCACTCTAGTGTGAATGAATAAATATGATATGTATAGGTATGTATATATGTAGGTATGTAAAATGAATAAATATAATATGTATAGGTATGTATATGGGTGCTGTGTCAAATTTTTGAAACAATAAAATATAATATCGATAAATAAAATAAATATAATATGTATAGGTATGATATGGGTGTTGTGAAATTAAAATATATAATATGTATGTATGTAATGAAAGTATATAATATGTGTTTGTGTAATGAAAATATATAATATGTATTTGTGTAATTAAAATAAATAATATGTAGGTATTTGTGTGATGAAAATATAAAATATATGATAGGTAGCTATGAATTGAGAGTTATAGCAGAAACTAATGAGAATATAAGAATTAAGAAAATTATGTATATGGATTTAAAAATAAATGCAAATCAAGGCTCGGAATCGAACTTTGCCTAGAAGTTTTGTAAATACTTAGAGAATTTATACCTATTTGAAATTTAACAATTTGAAAATATAATATTTAAAATATCGAACCAATCTTCTCAAGAAGTGTGTGTGTCTTCAGCGGCTACTTGACTAACAATGGGTGGTCCCGTGCTTCCGCAGATTACACGTGATGTGTGAGTGGTTTGAACGCTTTGTTGGTTAGAAACAGTCAAATTTTAATACAATGTTCACGTGATGTTTGGATGATCAAATTTGAAACAAAGTTGATATTCTATGTGTGTGTATAAATTAATAAAAATTATATATGTGCACTCTAGTGTGAATGAATAAATATGATATGTATAGGTATGTATATATGTAGGTATGTAAAATGAATAAATATAATATGTATAGGTATGTATATGGGTGTTGTGAAATTAAAATATATAATATGTATGTATGTAATGGAAGTATATAATATGTGTTTGTGTAATGAAAATATATAATATGTATTTGTGAGTGGTTTGAACGCTTTGTTGGTTAGAAACAGTCAAATTTTAATACAATGTTCACGTGATGTTTGGATGATCAAATTTGAAACAAAGTTGATATTCTATGTGTGTGTATAAATTAATAAAAATTATATATGTGCACTCTAGTGTGAATGAATAAATATGATATGTATAGGTATGTATATATGTAGGTATGTAAAATGAATAAATATAATATGTATAGGTATGTATATGGGTGTTGTGAAATTAAAATATATAATATGTATGTATGTAATGGAAGTATATAATATGTGTTTGTGTAATGAAAATATATAATATGTATTTGTGAGTGGTTTGAACGCTTTGTTGGTTAGAAACAGTCAAATTTTAATACAATGTTCACGTGATGTTTGGATGATCAAATTTGAAACAAAGTTGATATTCTATGTGTGTGTATAAATTAATAAAAATTATATATGTGCACTCTAGTGTGAA
>OY754977.1:0-15000 GCA_963576475.1 Molanna angustata | reverse complement strand
TTCTCTATGAATTCTGAATCATATATCGGTATCGATGCTGGGTGTGGAAGACTGTGGTGTTTTATGACTCCTTGATAAATTATATCATCTGGGAGAAATGGGAGTGTGCCTGATTGCTTTACTCCACGCAGCATCATCTTTTCCTGTACTACAAGGTCTAGTGGAATAAAACCTGTCAGAGCTTGGGCAGAGGTCAAGGATACGGTTCGATAGGCTTTACAGGAGCGTATTGCAAAAGTTCTTTGTATTCTGTTGAGTTTTTTCAAATTACATTTCTTGTTGACTGCATTTCCCCAAATTGGGGCCGCATAAGTGATAAGCGGTAAGATGGCTCCTTTATATAGGGTTTGCATAATTTCTGGTGATGCCCCCCATGTTGGTTTTGTTGCTCTAATTAGAAGATTGGAGATATTTGCCGCTTTTTTGCAGATGTCATCTATATGTCGTGACCAGTTGAGGTTGGCGTCTATTGTTACTCCAAGAGTTTTGAAATGTTGCACAGGAGTCAGTACTTTGCCATTCATGACGATGCGTGGTTCAGGTACTTTACGCTTCGTGATCACCATGATGTTTGTTTTTGTTTCTGAGAATTCCAACTTTACTGTCTTGCCCCATGAACATACCCTCTCCAAGTTAGCATTGGTTTTGTGTTCTACTTCGGTCATTGTTCTACCTTTGACAATTAAAAGGACATCGTCAGCAAAAGCTCTGACCTCAGTGTCCGATTCCCAGGGCTGTTGTAGGAGGCCGTCCAGGATGATGTTCCAGAAATTTGGCCCACACGAAGAGCCCTGAATACAGCCCTTAGTGGTGATCTTTGAAACCGTCTCAGAATGAAATTTTATATCTACTTTTCTGTCTTGAAGATAAGTAACAATTAAGTTGTAGAGGTTCCTTGGGCACTTCTTAATTCTGAGTTGTTGAAGCAAATAAGGCCACCAGGCATTATCGAAGGCACCTTTTATGTCCAATGATACTGCGATGACTATACCTTTACGGCTTAGTGTGTGTTGAATGCTGTTTATTGACGATTCCAGAGCATCTTCCGTGGATGATTGTGGTGTGAAGCCAAATTGGTTCATGCTTAGTGCTTTCGCATTATAGAGGGTCCAGCTGATCCGCTTCACAATAAGCTTTTCCAGCACCTTTCCAAGTACTGGCAGCAATCCTATTGGTCTATAGGAGCCAATATCTGTAAGGTCTGTTTTGTTGCCTTTTGGAACTGCTACTACAACGGCTCTCCTCCATATCTTCGGGAAGTACTGGAGTTCCAGACATTTGTTGTACATATTATGGATGACCTCTGGTTTGAGTTTGAAAACTTCGTAACAAATGTCCGCAGTTAGGTGATCATGTCCAGGAGCTTTTTTCGGATTCATAAATTTCAAAACGTGCTCAATTTCTTGTAATGTAAAGAATGGGTCGTTTTGAGTATCTGGGAGAATTTTGGAGTTTGTTCTAATGAATGTTTGCTCATCAGTTTCTTTAGATATACCATCTTCAGGGAAAAATTTGTCTAGAAGCTTGCTTGCAGTCTCTTTCGCGCTATTAAAGAAAACAAGGCCATCTTTCATGGTCGCTGGTGGGGATCTTGTAGAGTTTTTCGTTAGTATTCTGTGGATAGCGTCCCATGCTGTTTCCTTATTTTGAGTTGAGCAGTAAGCTTTCCATGATTCTGTTTTTGATTTCTCTATCAATAACTTATATTCCTCTTTTATTTTCAGGTATTCTGGAAGCGTAACCAGCTCTCTTCTTTGCGGGTTGGAGTTTTGCAGCCTGTGTTTGGCTACTCTTAGCGACTTTTTGAGACGTTTTAGTTCATCATTCCACCATGGTTTTGGCTTGTAGTTAAGTTTGTTGAGAGATTTTTTTCCCATTGATGCGTCGCACGCTTGGGTAATTTTACTTGTAAGCCAGACGACTGTCTCATCCAGTTCATTTGTTGATCCGATCTCAAGAAAGTTGTTGCTGTGGGGTTCATTTAGGGATTGTAGGAGGCAGTCTTTAAATTTTTTCCAGTTTGTTTTGTGGCTATTGTACACTTTTGTACTGTTTTGATTGAGTGAGTAAGTTTTGGCTTCAATGTTAAAGGTTATTGGGTTATGATCACTGATGTAATTGGAGTCACGTAAAACTTCCCAGTTGTGAATTGTTTGAATGCAGTTTACTGAGCAGGCAGTAATATCGATGACGCTACTGATGTGTTGGGTGTTACGGTAAGTTTCAAAAGTTGGCGTGGATCCAGTGTTAATTATTTGTAGATTGCAGCTTGAAAAGCAATCGAAGATCAAGTCTCCCCTTTTATCCGTTCGATTGCTCCCCCACCAGATATTTTTCGCGTTGAAGTCACCTCCAATTACGAGATTTGGTCTGTTGGCTCTTTCGATGTTGTTGAGGACGTTAGCTACGTCAGCGGCAGGCTCGAGATACACTGACCCTAATGTCACATGCGTCTCTTGGGTGGGGATCTCGACAAAAACAGCGTTGCCGTCGGAGAAGCCGCTTAGCAGAAGTCCATCAATTTCCGGGTTGAGTATTATGACTGCGGCTTTGCAGGGTAAGTCGCGACTGTGTTTTCTTTGGAATACCTTCACTCCATGGGGTGCCTTGACCATTCCAGTGTTTCCAGTGTATGGTTCTTGAAGTAACACTATATCAGCTTTGTGGCGATTAAAGAATACCTCCTCAAGAGCAGCGCGACATCTTTGGATGTTCCATTGAAGAATTTTCCAGTGAAGAGTGACTGTTGTTGCAGGTGTTGATGTTGATGTAGAAGCCATATTAAAAGTCTATTCTTTCTAGTGTTCGCTGTATCGTGCGAGAGCGGTAAGGACAGTCCCTGGAGTTGGCTCTATGCTTGGTGGCGTCAGATTTACCCTTCGCCATTTTTATACAGTTCCAGCATCGGTGGTCGTCCGGTTTATCTTTCTTGGTGCAGGTGATCGATTTGTGGTCCCCTGCGCAGTGCAGACAGCGGTCCTTTGTCTCTGTGCACCTGATTGACGAGTGACCGAAGCCCATGCATTTAAAACATTGCATAATTGGGCAGCTGTCTTCTACTCGAACTCGCTGAAAGCCAATGTTTATTCTTTCTTGCTTCAACATGACGAGTCGCACTTCGTTTTTTACTATGAGGATCACATTCCTCAGCCTGTCGCTCTTCCTGTTGTTGATACTTCTCTGGATCCTGATGGCTTCTGTGTCACTTCCAGCTGCTTCTAGAATGGAGTCATTCTGCTGAAGGATTGACTCAATTATTTCGGCATCCTCGGTTTCCTTCTCGATGCCCTTGAGAACAACTGAAGGCTTAAGTCTCCTCCCCTCACTAGCTACCAGGTTGCCCCTCGTCAATGTTGGTAGTGCTGTGCGGATGGTGTCGGCGTCAGTGTGAGTGGGACATTTGATAATAACTTTGTTGTCCCTAGCGGAAACCATAGAACTTACTCCAACCCTGAGTTCAGATGGCTTAACGCTCTGCCTCAAGGTGTTTTTTATGTCGGAAGTGGTCATGGTCTTGTCGGTGGCAGTTACAATTACTGCATGAGATGGAGTGCTTGTGGCTGCGACGGATGAGAAGCTAGGTTGCTGTGTAGTGCCGGTTGTCAATTTCTGTAACAGCGAGATTTTCTCCTTTAAGAAGGATGTTTCTCGCTGATGGACCTTCTTTGTGAGCGTTGCAGCCATGTCTATGATGTCAGTGAATATGGACATTAGACTTTCGCGGGTTTCTCTTGTTATGTTCCCTTTCAGTGGATCCACCAGGCGCTGTCCCTTAGTAGATAATTTGATAACCTCTAGCGAAATCTCGTTAATGTTCTTCTCGGCTGTAGGGTTTGTCAGCTCGACTTCCTTCGAGCATAAATTGAGAGGTGGAAACTCCTCCAGAATTCCTTCCACCCTCTGTTGCGGGTTTCGTGGTTGATTCCATGGACCTGATTCGAGAAGAGGAAACTCCTCCAGGTGATCCTCAGTCAGACGCTGTGAGTTGGGCAGCTGGGCATCTGGGCCAGACTCCAGAGAGGGAGTCATATTCGGTGGCGTTTTAGGTGTTTCCTTTCCCCCTTCTTGGGTTCCCCGATGTAGTGACGGTACTGGATTCAATGTTTCAGCTGGGCGCAGAGATTCTTTCTGTTTAGCGGGCTGCGATGCTTTTAGTTGCTTTGCTTTAGGTGGCTGTGTCGTCTTCTTTATGGCTTGACGCAGCCTTGGGGCCGCTTCTGTAGTGATCAGCTCCGGATTGCTGTTGTGCCTCAGAGTTGACGGCGGTGACCTAGGAGTTCTTACAGATCGTCTGAAGGCTTCGCCGTCCCCAGTTGGTGTGCGCGCTTCCTCGGCCATGATCGTCTAAGCCGCTAAACTGACCGGAAGAGAGAAGAAGGATACGCGGTGTCCCAGTCGTGAGATCGCGGGTTCATATAGATCAAAGTACAAAAACAGAGTTGCTTAATACAACGGATGAGAAAAATAAGAACTGTAAACTTAAACTTAACCTACCTACGATTAATACAAGAAGAAGAAAATAACTTAAATTAATGTTATAAGTAAGGTAAGACCTAGAATATTAATAA
Organism: Molanna angustata; assembly: GCA_963576475.1. Taxonomy (NCBI): domain Eukaryota; kingdom Metazoa; phylum Arthropoda; class Insecta; order Trichoptera; family Molannidae; genus Molanna; species Molanna angustata. The sequence goes on along the minus strand of OY754977.1, from coordinate 10,432 downwards.
TTATCATACCACTAGTACAAAAAGAAGAAAAGGGACATATCTTAAATTAAGTGCTTAAAATAGTTGATTTACAAAATATTACTTAAGTTTAAATCCTTAGAAGCTAAGTAAAATTAATAAATGTCATTAATAGTAAAAGAAAATAACTTAGTAAAAGAAAAAAAAAAAAAAATTAAAAATAAATACCTTAAATTAATAAATACCTTAAGTTATAAATAAATGTAATTAATATAGTTAAAATGAGAATTATTAAACATAAAAAAAAAGAAAAACTTCGATACATTGGCGATTCTTTACAGTTTTTGCATAAGAGGTAAATCAAATAGCCATTTACACTCGCGCGAGATAGATTTTTTTATTTCGGGAAACAATGAGTAATTAACGTCTGAAAATTTCTCATACAAAATTGATCCGCGCCATCTTGAATTTAAAAAAAAAAAAAAAACTTCAATATCTTTAGTGTTTTTTTACGCACAATTGCGAAACAAGTAATTAAGTAGCCGTTTACTCGCACGAGTGTTAGTTTTTTTATAAAATTATGCAAGGAACAGTGAGTAATTATTGTTAAAAATTTCTCATACAAAATTAATCAACGCCATCTTGAATTTTTAGAAACTTCAATATTCTGGCGATCTTTAGAGTTTTTTACGCAGGAAAGTTATAAAACAGGTGAAACTCAATGCCGTTTACACGCACAATTGTTGTTTTTTTCAAGATATACAGAAATTAGTGAGTTATTATCGTCTGAAAAGTTCCCCATACAAGTTTGTTCAAATGTCACCGTGAGAAACTTAAAATGTCCACCACGTCCACAGTTTACAAGAAAACAATCCACAAACACTCATGCACGAAGATCAAACACTTGTGTACACGATGGTGTAAGTTTCAGCAGCGTAACTGTTAAAATTCCGGAGAAAACGATTTTTGAAAATTGAGCGGCGACGACGCGTGTGCAATTTGCAAACGTCAGTTCGATACTGGTTAGGTTAGGTTAGGTTAGGTTAGGTTAGGTTAGGTTAGGTTAGGTTAGGTTAGGTTAGGTTAGGTTAGGTTAGGTTAGGTTAGGTTAGGTTAGGTTAGGTTAGGTTAGGTTAGGTTAGGTTAGGTTAGGTTAGGTTAGGTTAGGTTAGGTTAGGTTAGGTTAGGTTAGGTTAGGTTAGGTTAGGTTAGGTTAGGTTAGGTTAGGTTAGGTTAGGTTAGGTTAGGTTAGGTTAGGTTAGGTTAGGTTAGGTTAGGTTAGGTTAGGTTAGGTTAGGTTAGGTTAGGTTAGGTTAGGTTAGGTTAGGTTAGGTTAGGTTAGGTTAGGTTAGGTTAGGTTAGGTTAGGTTAGGTTAGGTTAGGTTAGGTTAGGTTAGGTTAGGTTAGGTTAGGTTAGGTTAGGTTAGGTTAGGTTAGGTTAGGTTAGGTTAGGTTAGGTTAGGTTAGGTTAGGTTAGGTTAGGTTAGGTTAGGTTAGGTTAGGTTAGGTTAGGTTAGGTTAGGTTAGGTTAGGTTAGGTTAGGTTAGGTTAGGTTAGGTTAGGTTAGGTTAGGTTAGGTTAGGTTAGGTTAGGTTAGGTTAGGTTAGGTTAGGTTAGGTTAGGTTAGGTTAGGTTAGGTTAGGTTAGGTTAGGTTAGGTTAGGTTAGGTTAGGTTAGGTTAGGTTAGGTTAGGTTAGGTTAGGTTAGGTTAGGTTAGGTTAGGTTAGGTTAGGTTAGGTTAGGTTAGGTTAGGTTAGGTTAGGTTAGGTTAGGTTAGGTTAGGTTAGGTTAGGTTAGGTTAGGTTAGGTTAGGTTAGGTTAGGTTAGGTTAGGTTAGGTTAGGTTAGGTTAGGTTAGGTTAGGTTAGGTTAGGTTAGGTTAGGTTAGGTTAGGTTAGGTTAGGTTAGGTTAGGTTAGGTTAGGTTAGGTTAGGTTAGGTTAGGTTAGGTTAGGTTAGGTTAGGTTAGGTTAGGTTAGGTTAGGTTAGGTTAGGTTAGGTTAGGTTAGGTTAGGTTAGGTTAGGTTAGGTTAGGTTAGGTTAGGTTAGGTTAGGTTAGGTTAGGTTAGGTTAGGTTAGGTTAGGTTAGGTTAGGTTAGGTTAGGTTAGGTTAGGTTAGGTTAGGTTAGGTTAGGTTAGGTTAGGTTAGGTTAGGTTAGGTTAGGTTAGGTTAGGTTAGGTTAGGTTAGGTTAGGTTAGGTTAGGTTAGGTTAGGTTAGGTTAGGTTAGGTTAGGTTAGGTTAGGTTAGGTTAGGTTAGGTTAGGTTAGGTTAGGTTAGGTTAGGTTAGGTTAGGTTAGGTTAGGTTAGGTTAGGTTAGGTTAGGTTAGGTTAGGTTAGGTTAGGTTAGGTTAGGTTAGGTTAGGTTAGGTTAGGTTAGGTTAGGTTAGGTTAGGTTAGGTTAGGTTAGGTTAGGTTAGGTTAGGTTAGGTTAGGTTAGGTTAGGTTAGGTTAGGTTAGGTTAGGTTAGGTTAGGTTAGGTTAGGTTAGGTTAGGTTAGGTTAGGTTAGGTTAGGTTAGGTTAGGTTAGGTTAGGTTAGGTTAGGTTAGGTTAGGTTAGGTTAGGTTAGGTTAGGTTAGGTTAGGTTAGGTTAGGTTAGGTTAGGTTAGGTTAGGTTAGGTTAGGTTAGGTTAGGTTAGGTTAGGTTAGGTTAGGTTAGGTTAGGTTAGGTTAGGTTAGGTTAGGTTAGGTTAGGTTAGGTTAGGTTAGGTTAGGTTAGGTTAGGTTAGGTTAGGTTAGGTTAGGTTAGGTTAGGTTAGGTTAGGTTAGGTTAGGTTAGGTTAGGTTAGGTTAGGTTAGGTTAGGTTAGGTTAGGTTAGGTTAGGTTAGGTTAGGTTAGGTTAGGTTAGGTTAGGTTAGGTTAGGTTAGGTTAGGTTAGGTTAGGTTAGGTTAGGTTAGGTTAGGTTAGGTTAGGTTAGGTTAGGTTAGGTTAGGTTAGGTTAGGTTAGGTTAGGTTAGGTTAGGTTAGGTTAGGTTAGGTTAGGTTAGGTTAGGTTAGGTTAGGTTAGGTTAGGTTAGGTTAGGTTAGGTTAGGTTAGGTTAGGTTAGGTTAGGTTAGGTTAGGTTAGGTTAGGTTAGGTTAGGTTAGGTTAGGTTAGGTTAGGTTAGGTTAGGTTAGGTTAGGTTAGGTTAGGTTAGGTTAGGTTAGGTTAGGTTAGGTTAGGTTAGGTTAGGTTAGGTTAGGTTAGGTTAGGTTAGGTTAGGTTAGGTTAGGTTAGGTTAGGTTAGGTTAGGTTAGGTTAGGTTAGGTTAGGTTAGGTTAGGTTAGGTTAGGTTAGGTTAGGTTAGGTTAGGTTAGGTTAGGTTAGGTTAGGTTAGGTTAGGTTAGGTTAGGTTAGGTTAGGTTAGGTTAGGTTAGGTTAGGTTAGGTTAGGTTAGGTTAGGTTAGGTTAGGTTAGGTTAGGTTAGGTTAGGTTAGGTTAGGTTAGGTTAGGTTAGGTTAGGTTAGGTTAGGTTAGGTTAGGTTAGGTTAGGTTAGGTTAGGTTAGGTTAGGTTAGGTTAGGTTAGGTTAGGTTAGGTTAGGTTAGGTTAGGTTAGGTTAGGTTAGGTTAGGTTAGGTTAGGTTAGGTTAGGTTAGGTTAGGTTAGGTTAGGTTAGGTTAGGTTAGGTTAGGTTAGGTTAGGTTAGGTTAGGTTAGGTTAGGTTAGGTTAGGTTAGGTTAGGTTAGGTTAGGTTAGGTTAGGTTAGGTTAGGTTAGGTTAGGTTAGGTTAGGTTAGGTTAGGTTAGGTTAGGTTAGGTTAGGTTAGGTTAGGTTAGGTTAGGTTAGGTTAGGTTAGGTTAGGTTAGGTTAGGTTAGGTTAGGTTAGGTTAGGTTAGGTTAGGTTAGGTTAGGTTAGGTTAGGTTAGGTTAGGTTAGGTTAGGTTAGGTTAGGTTAGGTTAGGTTAGGTTAGGTTAGGTTAGGTTAGGTTAGGTTAGGTTAGGTTAGGTTAGGTTAGGTTAGGTTAGGTTAGGTTAGGTTAGGTTAGGTTAGGTTAGGTTAGGTTAGGTTAGGTTAGGTTAGGTTAGGTTAGGTTAGGTTAGGTTAGGTTAGGTTAGGTTAGGTTAGGTTAGGTTAGGTTAGGTTAGGTTAGGTTAGGTTAGGTTAGGTTAGGTTAGGTTAGGTTAGGTTAGGTTAGGTTAGGTTAGGTTAGGTTAGGTTAGGTTAGGTTAGGTTAGGTTAGGTTAGGTTAGGTTAGGTTAGGTTAGGTTAGGTTAGGTTAGGTTAGGTTAGGTTAGGTTAGGTTAGGTTAGGTTAGGTTAGGTTAGGTTAGGTTAGGTTAGGTTAGGTTAGGTTAGGTTAGGTTAGGTTAGGTTAGGTTAGGTTAGGTTAGGTTAGGTTAGGTTAGGTTAGGTTAGGTTAGGTTAGGTTAGGTTAGGTTAGGTTAGGTTAGGTTAGGTTAGGTTAGGTTAGGTTAGGTTAGGTTAGGTTAGGTTAGGTTAGGTTAGGTTAGGTTAGGTTAGGTTAGGTTAGGTTAGGTTAGGTTAGGTTAGGTTAGGTTAGGTTAGGTTAGGTTAGGTTAGGTTAGGTTAGGTTAGGTTAGGTTAGGTTAGGTTAGGTTAGGTTAGGTTAGGTTAGGTTAGGTTAGGTTAGGTTAGGTTAGGTTAGGTTAGGTTAGGTTAGGTTAGGTTAGGTTAGGTTAGGTTAGGTTAGGTTAGGTTAGGTTAGGTTAGGTTAGGTTAGGTTAGGTTAGGTTAGGTTAGGTTAGGTTAGGTTAGGTTAGGTTAGGTTAGGTTAGGTTAGGTTAGGTTAGGTTAGGTTAGGTTAGGTTAGGTTAGGTTAGGTTAGGTTAGGTTAGGTTAGGTTAGGTTAGGTTAGGTTAGGTTAGGTTAGGTTAGGTTAGGTTAGGTTAGGTTAGGTTAGGTTAGGTTAGGTTAGGTTAGGTTAGGTTAGGTTAGGTTAGGTTAGGTTAGGTTAGGTTAGGTTAGGTTAGGTTAGGTTAGGTTAGGTTAGGTTAGGTTAGGTTAGGTTAGGTTAGGTTAGGTTAGGTTAGGTTAGGTTAGGTTAGGTTAGGTTAGGTTAGGTTAGGTTAGGTTAGGTTAGGTTAGGTTAGGTTAGGTTAGGTTAGGTTAGGTTAGGTTAGGTTAGGTTAGGTTAGGTTAGGTTAGGTTAGGTTAGGTTAGGTTAGGTTAGGTTAGGTTAGGTTAGGTTAGGTTAGGTTAGGTTAGGTTAGGTTAGGTTAGGTTAGGTTAGGTTAGGTTAGGTTAGGTTAGGTTAGGTTAGGTTAGGTTAGGTTAGGTTAGGTTAGGTTAGGTTAGGTTAGGTTAGGTTAGGTTAGGTTAGGTTAGGTTAGGTTAGGTTAGGTTAGGTTAGGTTAGGTTAGGTTAGGTTAGGTTAGGTTAGGTTAGGTTAGGTTAGGTTAGGTTAGGTTAGGTTAGGTTAGGTTAGGTTAGGTTAGGTTAGGTTAGGTTAGGTTAGGTTAGGTTAGGTTAGGTTAGGTTAGGTTAGGTTAGGTTAGGTTAGGTTAGGTTAGGTTAGGTTAGGTTAGGTTAGGTTAGGTTAGGTTAGGTTAGGTTAGGTTAGGTTAGGTTAGGTTAGGTTAGGTTAGGTTAGGTTAGGTTAGGTTAGGTTAGGTTAGGTTAGGTTAGGTTAGGTTAGGTTAGGTTAGGTTAGGTTAGGTTAGGTTAGGTTAGGTTAGGTTAGGTTAGGTTAGGTTAGGTTAGGTTAGGTTAGGTTAGGTTAGGTTAGGTTAGGTTAGGTTAGGTTAGGTTAGGTTAGGTTAGGTTAGGTTAGGTTAGGTTAGGTTAGGTTAGGTTAGGTTAGGTTAGGTTAGGTTAGGTTAGGTTAGGTTAGGTTAGGTTAGGTTAGGTTAGGTTAGGTTAGGTTAGGTTAGGTTAGGTTAGGTTAGGTTAGGTTAGGTTAGGTTAGGTTAGGTTAGGTTAGGTTAGGTTAGGTTAGGTTAGGTTAGGTTAGGTTAGGTTAGGTTAGGTTAGGTTAGGTTAGGTTAGGTTAGGTTAGGTTAGGTTAGGTTAGGTTAGGTTAGGTTAGGTTAGGTTAGGTTAGGTTAGGTTAGGTTAGGTTAGGTTAGGTTAGGTTAGGTTAGGTTAGGTTAGGTTAGGTTAGGTTAGGTTAGGTTAGGTTAGGTTAGGTTAGGTTAGGTTAGGTTAGGTTAGGTTAGGTTAGGTTAGGTTAGGTTAGGTTAGGTTAGGTTAGGTTAGGTTAGGTTAGGTTAGGTTAGGTTAGGTTAGGTTAGGTTAGGTTAGGTTAGGTTAGGTTAGGTTAGGTTAGGTTAGGTTAGGTTAGGTTAGGTTAGGTTAGGTTAGGTTAGGTTAGGTTAGGTTAGGTTAGGTTAGGTTAGGTTAGGTTAGGTTAGGTTAGGTTAGGTTAGGTTAGGTTAGGTTAGGTTAGGTTAGGTTAGGTTAGGTTAGGTTAGGTTAGGTTAGGTTAGGTTAGGTTAGGTTAGGTTAGGTTAGGTTAGGTTAGGTTAGGTTAGGTTAGGTTAGGTTAGGTTAGGTTAGGTTAGGTTAGGTTAGGTTAGGTTAGGTTAGGTTAGGTTAGGTTAGGTTAGGTTAGGTTAGGTTAGGTTAGGTTAGGTTAGGTTAGGTTAGGTTAGGTTAGGTTAGGTTAGGTTAGGTTAGGTTAGGTTAGGTTAGGTTAGGTTAGGTTAGGTTAGGTTAGGTTAGGTTAGGTTAGGTTAGGTTAGGTTAGGTTAGGTTAGGTTAGGTTAGGTTAGGTTAGGTTAGGTTAGGTTAGGTTAGGTTAGGTTAGGTTAGGTTAGGTTAGGTTAGGTTAGGTTAGGTTAGGTTAGGTTAGGTTAGGTTAGGTTAGGTTAGGTTAGGTTAGGTTAGGTTAGGTTAGGTTAGGTTAGGTTAGGTTAGGTTAGGTTAGGTTAGGTTAGGTTAGGTTAGGTTAGGTTAGGTTAGGTTAGGTTAGGTTAGGTTAGGTTAGGTTAGGTTAGGTTAGGTTAGGTTAGGTTAGGTTAGGTTAGGTTAGGTTAGGTTAGGTTAGGTTAGGTTAGGTTAGGTTAGGTTAGGTTAGGTTAGGTTAGGTTAGGTTAGGTTAGGTTAGGTTAGGTTAGGTTAGGTTAGGTTAGGTTAGGTTAGGTTAGGTTAGGTTAGGTTAGGTTAGGTTAGGTTAGGTTAGGTTAGGTTAGGTTAGGTTAGGTTAGGTTAGGTTAGGTTAGGTTAGGTTAGGTTAGGTTAGGTTAGGTTAGGTTAGGTTAGGTTAGGTTAGGTTAGGTTAGGTTAGGTTAGGTTAGGTTAGGTTAGGTTAGGTTAGGTTAGGTTAGGTTAGGTTAGGTTAGGTTAGGTTAGGTTAGGTTAGGTTAGGTTAGGTTAGGTTAGGTTAGGTTAGGTTAGGTTAGGTTAGGTTAGGTTAGGTTAGGTTAGGTTAGGTTAGGTTAGGTTAGGTTAGGTTAGGTTAGGTTAGGTTAGGTTAGGTTAGGTTAGGTTAGGTTAGGTTAGGTTAGGTTAGGTTAGGTTAGGTTAGGTTAGGTTAGGTTAGGTTAGGTTAGGTTAGGTTAGGTTAGGTTAGGTTAGGTTAGGTTAGGTTAGGTTAGGTTAGGTTAGGTTAGGTTAGGTTAGGTTAGGTTAGGTTAGGTTAGGTTAGGTTAGGTTAGGTTAGGTTAGGTTAGGTTAGGTTAGGTTAGGTTAGGTTAGGTTAGGTTAGGTTAGGTTAGGTTAGGTTAGGTTAGGTTAGGTTAGGTTAGGTTAGGTTAGGTTAGGTTAGGTTAGGTTAGGTTAGGTTAGGTTAGGTTAGGTTAGGTTAGGTTAGGTTAGGTTAGGTTAGGTTAGGTTAGGTTAGGTTAGGTTAGGTTAGGTTAGGTTAGGTTAGGTTAGGTTAGGTTAGGTTAGGTTAGGTTAGGTTAGGTTAGGTTAGGTTAGGTTAGGTTAGGTTAGGTTAGGTTAGGTTAGGTTAGGTTAGGTTAGGTTAGGTTAGGTTAGGTTAGGTTAGGTTAGGTTAGGTTAGGTTAGGTTAGGTTAGGTTAGGTTAGGTTAGGTTAGGTTAGGTTAGGTTAGGTTAGGTTAGGTTAGGTTAGGTTAGGTTAGGTTAGGTTAGGTTAGGTTAGGTTAGGTTAGGTTAGGTTAGGTTAGGTTAGGTTAGGTTAGGTTAGGTTAGGTTAGGTTAGGTTAGGTTAGGTTAGGTTAGGTTAGGTTAGGTTAGGTTAGGTTAGGTTAGGTTAGGTTAGGTTAGGTTAGGTTAGGTTAGGTTAGGTTAGGTTAGGTTAGGTTAGGTTAGGTTAGGTTAGGTTAGGTTAGGTTAGGTTAGGTTAGGTTAGGTTAGGTTAGGTTAGGTTAGGTTAGGTTAGGTTAGGTTAGGTTAGGTTAGGTTAGGTTAGGTTAGGTTAGGTTAGGTTAGGTTAGGTTAGGTTAGGTTAGGTTAGGTTAGGTTAGGTTAGGTTAGGTTAGGTTAGGTTAGGTTAGGTTAGGTTAGGTTAGGTTAGGTTAGGTTAGGTTAGGTTAGGTTAGGTTAGGTTAGGTTAGGTTAGGTTAGGTTAGGTTAGGTTAGGTTAGGTTAGGTTAGGTTAGGTTAGGTTAGGTTAGGTTAGGTTAGGTTAGGTTAGGTTAGGTTAGGTTAGGTTAGGTTAGGTTAGGTTAGGTTAGGTTAGGTTAGGTTAGGTTAGGTTAGGTTAGGTTAGGTTAGGTTAGGTTAGGTTAGGTTAGGTTAGGTTAGGTTAGGTTAGGTTAGGTTAGGTTAGGTTAGGTTAGGTTAGGTTAGGTTAGGTTAGGTTAGGTTAGGTTAGGTTAGGTTAGGTTAGGTTAGGTTAGGTTAGGTTAGGTTAGGTTAGGTTAGGTTAGGTTAGGTTAGGTTAGGTTAGGTTAGGTTAGGTTAGGTTAGGTTAGGTTAGGTTAGGTTAGGTTAGGTTAGGTTAGGTTAGGTTAGGTTAGGTTAGGTTAGGTTAGGTTAGGTTAGGTTAGGTTAGGTTAGGTTAGGTTAGGTTAGGTTAGGTTAGGTTAGGTTAGGTTAGGTTAGGTTAGGTTAGGTTAGGTTAGGTTAGGTTAGGTTAGGTTAGGTTAGGTTAGGTTAGGTTAGGTTAGGTTAGGTTAGGTTAGGTTAGGTTAGGTTAGGTTAGGTTAGGTTAGGTTAGGTTAGGTTAGGTTAGGTTAGGTTAGGTTAGGTTAGGTTAGGTTAGGTTAGGTTAGGTTAGGTTAGGTTAGGTTAGGTTAGGTTAGGTTAGGTTAGGTTAGGTTAGGTTAGGTTAGGTTAGGTTAGGTTAGGTTAGGTTAGGTTAGGTTAGGTTAGGTTAGGTTAGGTTAGGTTAGGTTAGGTTAGGTTAGGTTAGGTTAGGTTAGGTTAGGTTAGGTTAGGTTAGGTTAGGTTAGGTTAGGTTAGGTTAGGTTAGGTTAGGTTAGGTTAGGTTAGGTTAGGTTAGGTTAGGTTAGGTTAGGTTAGGTTAGGTTAGGTTAGGTTAGGTTAGGTTAGGTTAGGTTAGGTTAGGTTAGGTTAGGTTAGGTTAGGTTAGGTTAGGTTAGGTTAGGTTAGGTTAGGTTAGGTTAGGTTAGGTTAGGTTAGGTTAGGTTAGGTTAGGTTAGGTTAGGTTAGGTTAGGTTAGGTTAGGTTAGGTTAGGTTAGGTTAGGTTAGGTTAGGTTAGGTTAGGTTAGGTTAGGTTAGGTTAGGTTAGGTTAGGTTAGGTTAGGTTAGGTTAGGTTAGGTTAGGTTAGGTTAGGTTAGGTTAGGTTAGGTTAGGTTAGGTTAGGTTAGGTTAGGTTAGGTTAGGTTAGGTTAGGTTAGGTTAGGTTAGGTTAGGTTAGGTTAGGTTAGGTTAGGTTAGGTTAGGTTAGGTTAGGTTAGGTTAGGTTAGGTTAGGTTAGGTTAGGTTAGGTTAGGTTAGGTTAGGTTAGGTTAGGTTAGGTTAGGTTAGGTTAGGTTAGGTTAGGTTAGGTTAGGTTAGGTTAGGTTAGGTTAGGTTAGGTTAGGTTAGGTTAGGTTAGGTTAGGTTAGGTTAGGTTAGGTTAGGTTAGGTTAGGTTAGGTTAGGTTAGGTTAGGTTAGGTTAGGTTAGGTTAGGTTAGGTTAGGTTAGGTTAGGTTAGGTTAGGTTAGGTTAGGTTAGGTTAGGTTAGGTTAGGTTAGGTTAGGTTAGGTTAGGTTAGGTTAGGTTAGGTTAGGTTAGGTTAGGTTAGGTTAGGTTAGGTTAGGTTAGGTTAGGTTAGGTTAGGTTAGGTTAGGTTAGGTTAGGTTAGGTTAGGTTAGGTTAGGTTAGGTTAGGTTAGGTTAGGTTAGGTTAGGTTAGGTTAGGTTAGGTTAGGTTAGGTTAGGTTAGGTTAGGTTAGGTTAGGTTAGGTTAGGTTAGGTTAGGTTAGGTTAGGTTAGGTTAGGTTAGGTTGGTTAGGTTAGGTTAGGTTAGGTTAGGTTAGGTTAGGTTAGGTTAGGTTAGGTTAGGTTAGGTTAGGTTAGGTTAGGTTAGGTTAGGTTAGGTTAGGTTAGGTTAGGTTAGGTTAGGTTAGGTTAGGTTAGGTTAGGTTAGGTTAGGTTAGGTTAGGTTAGGTTAGGTTAGGTTAGGTTAGGTTAGGTTAGGTTAGGTTAGGTTAGGTTAGGTTAGGTTAGGTTAGGTT